>JAGJRP010000141.1:0-76390 GCA_022832235.1 Lepidurus couesii
ATTCGGAGAATCGTCGCGTTTTTTGTGATTTAAAGGTCTCTTTTCAACAGTTTCTTGTCATTTTCGTCGGTTTTAAGGTCTTTTTTAAACTAAATTGCGGGGATCTCAGTGGATTCGATGAACGTATTTACCGTATGCAGACAGACATAGTAGGAATTCTGAGAATCGTCGCGTTTTTTGTGATTTAAAGGTCTCTTTTCAACAGTTTCTTGTCATTTCGTCGGTTTTAAGGTCTTTTTTTTAAACTAAATTGCGAGGATCTCAGTAGATTCGATGAACGTATTTACCGTATGCAGACAGACACAGTAGGAATTCGGAGAATCGTTGGGTTTTTGTGATTTAAATGTCGCTTTTCAACAGTTTCTTGTCATTTTCGTCGGTTTTAAGGTCTTTTTTAACTAAATTGCGGGGATCTCAGTAGATTTGATGAACGTATTTAACTCTATGTTGAAATATCCAGTAGGAATATGAAGAATCTTCGTGTTTTTAGTGGGTTGAAGGTCTCTTTTCAACTGTTTCTGGTCATTTTCTTCGGTTTGAATGTCTTTTTTGCTAATTTGCTTAATCAGTCGATTCGATGAACGTATATTACTCTTATGTTTACGCCAGATGAAGTAGGAATATGGAGAATCGTCGTTTTTTGTGGGTTAAAGGTCTCTTTCATCTGCTTCTTGTCATTGTTTTCGGTTTGAAGGTCTTCTTTAGCCAAATTGCGGGGATCAGTAGTTTCGATGATCGGATATAACTATGTTATTGACAGATCCCGCGTAGGAATGTGAGAATCGCCTGCTTTTTCTGGGGTTTAAGGTCTTTTTTCAACTGTTTTTAGTAATCTTCGTCCGTTTTCAGGTCTTCTTTTAAGCTACATTGGGGTGTCAGTCGTATCGATGAACGTATAGGTCCTCTGTTTACAGATCGATGCGTATACGCAGAATCGTCGGGTTTACTCTTGTGTGAAGTGTTCAATTTTTTTTCAGTCCCTTTCCCTTTTGTATTTTGAATTTACTTTAATTGAAAAAGTGTATTGTGTGTGTAAACTTTTAATAAACATAATTTAAATCAAACACATTGCCTTGTAATTAGTTTGGATGATTGTAAAAGATTTATTACATTTTAAAATGCATGAAAATAAAATAATGCAAACTTGTATAGAACCCGAGGTATGGCTATATGCGAACCGACATGCTTTTATAAATGTAACATATGGTAATGCTTCGCAGTACACCTGTTTTGCTTTCGCATTGTATTTATATATGTTTCAGACGTCTCGAATTTAAGCGTGTGACCAAGGGGATAAGACGCATGACTGGGGAACGAGAGGTCGTCGGTTCGAGACCCGGTCGATGCATTTTATTTTGTAAAAATTGAAATAATAAATAGCTTCCTTTCTCTGTACCTTAATCCTTCCCGGCAAGGTTCCCATACCCATATTCGAAATCACGGAGCTTCGGCATTACGAGCTCGAATATTGGGAATAGGAAACCGAGCAGGGGAGTTGGGAACAGGGGAAGGGGCGAGGCTCTCAATTTTTCACGATTTTTCAAGGGACCTTTTTGGAAGGAATTTAAATTTTTATAAATCTAACATATCGTATAGACCAGCTTACTTCAGATGTTGCATTTATAGAAGTTTCAACGCCTTTTTATAAACAAGCATATGACCGAGTGGATAAGACGCAGGGCTTGTGATCGGAAGGTCGCAGGTTCGATCCCCGGTCGAGGCACTTTATTTCGTGAAAAAAACGAAACTAAAATGGCTTCCTCTCTCTATACCTTATGCCTTCCCGGCGAGGTTCCTATTCCTATATTCGAAATTGTGTTGCTTCGGCAGCATGAGCTCGAATATCAGGAATTGGAAGCCGAGCTGGGAAAAGGGGAAGGGGCGAGGCTCTCATTTTTCCACGATTTTTCAAGGGGTACCCCTTGATACAACATTATTCCTTATGGAAAAAAGCCCTGAAAAAGCTTTCCCAGCTCGAAAAGGAGCCACGCCCCCTTTTTGGCCAAATCCACCAATAGGATTCGTCCTTTTCGTAGAGGCCACACCCCTTTTAGCGGCTCGTTTGAAAAATGTCGTAAAAAATTTCCCAAATTTTCGCTTTTATTTTAAATTATGAGTTAATTTTGGGTCCAGTGTATTTATTTTAAAGCCGATTTGAACGATTTATTGTACATTTATACAATTCAAAGGTTATTTATGATACGAACAATTATCCAACATTCACTTTCGCGCTTTTTTTTAGGGTAGTTCGGGTCCTGAAAACGGATGGCGCTAGCATCGAAACTTGCTTCAAACTTTTCTGTAGAGTCTGCCTTCATTCTAGATGCTCGGTGCTGGAAAGAAAACAACAGAAGTTAAGTTAAAAACTTGTTTAAAAAACCATGGCAGGGAACCCAGCTAGGACCAAGAAAAAAGAAATAAACCCCCAAAGGTACATTACCACCACCTTGTGCTATGCACTACAAATATCTATCAGTAATATATAAGTAAACGTTCGTTATTTTTACAGGAAAGCAGAACTTCTTCTTTCAATAAAGAAAAAAAGAGAATGTGAAGCCAAAGCCTTACACGTGGTGCATTTGCTGCTAGAAAACCCCGTTTCCCAAGATGTGCTCCTTGAAAACGCCTTTCACATATCCCAAAGCCACTACCAAGACGTCGTAGAAGAAAGGGTTATAAACAAAAACTGTGGCTACCCTCTTTGTCTCAACCCTCTGAAAAGCGTTCCTAAGCAAAAATACAAGATTGACACCACCACAAACAAAGTTTACGACATCAGCGATCGAAAAGTAATTGGCATTGTCTCCTCTTTTATGCAATCTCCTTACCTAATCCTGTTTCTAAAGTAGAATTTCTGCAGCCCAACCTGCTACAAAGCGTCCAACTTCTTCAAAGATCAGTTGCTTACAAGCCCACTTTGGCTCCGGGGAAAAGAAGGGGTTCCTAAATTCACCGTCTTCGAAGCCGAATCCAGTTCCGGCGACCTTGGCACTGTCGTCGATTTCGAAGTTTCTACACCAGAAGCTCCTCCTCCCCCTCCAAAATTCGAAGTTGTCTTTCCGTCCAACAACTCGCCCTCAAAATTAACAACTCATTTAAAGAACTTAACTCTAAAAGACCCTCGTCCAAAACTCCCTCCTGCTCCTCCTACATTATCCACTTTAGAAACAACAGAACGAGCCCTTACCCAATGGCTTTGCGTCGAGAGCTTCGTCTTCCTCTGGGGGGAAGACAAAACGTTCTCCAAGGCCCAAGAAGCCGGCAAACCGTTGCTTCCCAACTACTCCAATTCAGATTCCTACGCAACTCAGGACTACTCCAAGGTAGAAGCCTTCTTCCGAGGTTCTTTAGAGTACGAAGACGTCAAAGACGAAGAGGCAGCCAAACAAACTGAAGAATCCCCCGCTCTCTTCTTTCTTCCCATCAGTGAAGGAAAAATCGGCAACCAAATGACGTACCGACGCCGTATAGTTCTTGCTGGCCTCCACAAAGCGTATTAACCATCTTTTCCCATCAATATTTCTTAAAATTACCTCAATGTTCTCCTCTTTGTTAGATTGGGTGAGCTGGGCAGAGTTTTGGAATTCGTGCCTTCGAAATTAACATCAGACTTAGGCGAATTGGTTCACACCTATCAACTCACCGCAGATACGCTCATGTTTAAACCAGCCGAGTGGAATCTAATTGCCCTTATCCATCTACACATGTAAATTTCTCCTTTAAAAGAAAGAAACTTAAAGATTTTTTCCATCCCATTCTAGGCTGCGCCAGCGTATTCCTCATCTGGACGAAATTCTCTGCTCTCCCAACGCCGAAAAGTTTACGGACTTGTTTCTGAATAACTTACATTTGTCCCCTGGATATTTAAATCAACTCATGGAGAAAGTATGGACGACTACATTGCATAAATAAACCTGACCAAAAAATTACACTAAAAGCCTTTGAAATTTGTCGAAACGTCATTTTTGGAAACTTTTCCTCTGACCAACATGTGTTGTTTTGTGTTGTGTTAGCGATATCATGAATCCAGGCTATATTGGGATGTAAATCTTCCAGAGGCCCGAAACATCTTTTGGGATCCTTTAAACTGCACACCTTCATTTTCTATCTTTTCTTTTTGGCGGAGTTTTTTTTCTGAGTGGAAGTGGGAGAGGACAAAAGGTATCAACCAAACAAGGTCTTTCAGGTGGTTTGGAACAGATGCGATTTTTTTTTGCTCATGCCTTATGCAAATGCTGAGTAAAAGCCCACAAAAAAACATCTCGTCACTCACTCAACACAAGCCTTCTGCTGTCCTTTCCATCACTGCTTCCTTGATTTTCGCTTTTTGCTTTTCACTACCACTTCCCGAAACATCCGCCCCGTCTCCCTTTTTTTTCAGCCGCAAAGACTTTTCTTTTGCCGTATTCGTCAAAAGAAATTGTTCCGCGCAAGGTGTAAAGGATCGTCCAAGCACAATACACACTGGCCAGCAGGAATTTCCAGTTCCTTTTTTTGTTTTTTTTTCAAGTTACAACTCAAAATTGTTCACGAATTATGTAAATGGACGACAGAGAAAAAAGTTCTTCGCTTGATCTTTGACCCACAATCACTGCCGCCTTCTTCCGATCTGCTGCTTCCGATTTGCGAAGATTGTAACGTAAAGGAAGGGGGGTAACTCGGAAGTTAATTTGCACGGTAGCACGTGCGGTTGCTGGGAACGCAAAGGTTGATTTTGTAGTTGTTTTTGAAAGATAGTACAGTGCCGTAAATCCAGTTCAAGCTTTTCACCAAGTGAAAAACTGTCCCGAAGAAACTTTAAGTCGTTATTTCACGACGTTTCTTTTTTAGCTCGATCACCAAACTGAAGAAATAAACAAAGAAGAAATCAGAGGATCCAAAAAGTTCTGCTCCTAACTCGATTCGTCACTTCCATTTGCTTCACTCTCTTCCCCTCTCTCTCTCTTTAAGTCTACTTTTTTTTTGCAACCACTCTTGCTCTATTCATTGTGTGTTCTGGCTTTTTAATTGGAGATATTCTCACTCGATTTGCTTTCGGTAAAATTCGTCGCACTCAGGTTAACCTTTTCTTCGCTGCCATCTTTCTTCTTGCTTTCATCCTTGTCCATTCCTGAAATAAAATAAATACAAAAATTGAAAACTAATTCCTGGCCAATTATGAATTCGTCAATTTAAAGCCAATTAATTAAAGCAATCAAATACGATTGAATTGATACAACCAACGTAACTAATTATAATCAAATTATGCTTGACATAATCATTGCAATCATTAGGCTTGAATTGTTTGTGATTTTAGTGAATAATTAGTTGATTAAAATGTGAGACATTTTACCGATTGGGGGCGTCAAATTTGGTTGAGTCTTCATGTGGCTATGTGCTTGACCAGGAGCAGTTCCTGTAGCTGGGGCTAGTGCAGGATGAGGGTTCGGCGCTCGTGGCCGCAGTCCTAATCCAGGACCGACTCCCATTCCCATGGTCAAAGGTCCTAATTGTGCAGAAGCCTGGGCATTCATGGGCGGCGCTCCTCCAGCGTTGCTGCCTTGACTAGGCGGGCGCTGAATGGGCGTAGGATAGCGAGGAGCTGGTCCGCTTGTAGGGGTCGTTGACGAAGAGGACGGCGTCGTTGAGGTCGGGGGAGGAGTTCCACGTACTTGGACCATCCCTGATGTTCTAAATCCACTGCTGCCCTATTAACAAAACAAGACATAAGAACTCAAGCTTGTTCCTAAACAGTTCTTTTAGTGAACCAAAATCGATGCCGAAAACAAAAACAATGAAAGAAAATTATTCACAAAACATAAATTTAGCGTACCAAAATTTCAAATGCGACAGAATGGAATAATACATTTCGTACAACTCGAAAAGAAAACTGAAGTTGAAGAATTGCAGTAGTAGCAGTTTCAACTTGCACAAAAGTCTGCACAAAATTGAATCCTCAAAATTGAATATTCAACGAAATTTAACTTTCAAATCAATTGTTTCTCCAGATTCACGGGAAATTCAATTTTCAAAGGAAAGGAAGCGAACTTACTGATGGTGTAGGATAAGCTCCCGGGAATTTGGATTGCGGAGCACCACCAGGAGCCATGGAAGCTTGACTTAAACTTCCTACGCTTCCAGGCGACGGTTTACCATTGCCTCCATTGCTAAGATTGCCTCCAGGGGCCTTCACTTTAGGCGAGCCTGGTCCGCTCCCGTGGTTTCCACTAGCCGACGTGTCTACCAACGGAGGTGTGGCTTTGTTCTCGGGTCTCATGGACGCTCCTCCCAGGCCCAACCCACTTCCAGACGGTGAGGCTGAAGTAGGACGTCCTTTGTACCCTCCCATGTTACTATTGCTGTTATTGGGCCCCGCATTCATATTCATCATCGCGTTATTCCCTCCACCCATTACGGATCCCATTCCTAGGTTGACGTTGACGCCCATGCTGGCCCCGATAGCGTTCTGAACAGCATTCGGATTAGAGCCCGGGCCGATTGCATTGCTGCCATTACGATATCCTCCTCCTACGCTTAAACCCTAAAAAATAGAAAATTAATTAGTACTAAACAATTATTATTCATTAAAAAATCCATAATTCAATAAAATTCAGTAAATTTCTTCAAAAACAGATCCACGAGGCAGTAATTTTATGAAACAATACATTCATTCTTGATTATTGAGTAACTATTTGGTATTTAGTAATTATTTAGCTTATTAACGAAATGTGACATTCTGCACGATGCTTTTACCTGATTTCTGTTGTATCCCTGCAGTCCAGGTTGAGAAGAAAAGTTCTGCATTCCAAAATGGTTTTGTCCTCCGACAGGTCCCACGCCCATTGGCTGTTGAACAGATTGCACGGGTGGAGCTTGGACTCCTCCCTGGTAGAACGCGTTTTGACCGTGTCCGTGTCCATGGCTGCCTGAATAGTACGACGAAGGGGGTTGAATAGCTTGCACGGGAGGCGGGGCTGCAGGGTGGGAACCAGGTCCTGGTCCTGATCTCTGAACCAATCCCGATGACTGCAGGTAATTGCCACTCAAAGGTCCCATATTCACTTGTCCGACTCCCAAAAGCGGCTGACCATGACCGTGGCCATGTCCGTGGCTTTGGGCGTGGCCATGTCCGTGGTCGAACTGAATGTACATGGGCGAACCTTGGTGGCTGGGCGGCGCTTGCGCAGTTTGGTAAGGTGAGCCACCTCCTTTCGAAGAACCGACGGAACCAAAGCCTTGTGCATGCTGAGGCTGGCCGACCGAACCGTAAGATCCAGTGTTGGCGTTCTTCACCAGCGAGGATGAGTTGTTGCCCAGATTCTGGGATGGATTAAAGTTTCCCAAGCCCACGCCTACGCCTTGACCTTGAACACGGTAGCCAGAGACTGACGTTTGGTACAGGTCGTGAGAGGGAGGGGCTTGTGAGGGAGGAGCAGCGTTAGGAGGTGGTTGCTGCAAGAATACCGACTGGGAATGAGAAAACGCTTGGCTTAAATTGGACAATCCGGAAATTCCATAAGGATATTGCGGGAACTGCGAACGGACTGCAGCGGCTTGATTCGGACCATTTATTACCTGCATGAAAATGTAAATAATGCAAAAATCAATCAATTTGACTCGAAAATAACTAAATATTTAGTTAATAACTAAATACTAAATATTTAGTATTTATAATAAACTATAATAACTAAATACCTCCCCCTAACGCTGTATCACATTTGTTCCCAATAAACGATCCAGTAACAGGCTACGGCCTACACTGGTAATAATAATAAAAAAAACACAAAAAACAAAAAACAAAAAAAAAAAACAACAACTAATATTTATACATTGATTAACATATAATTGAGTTAGAGATCATTTAACAAATAATCGAATGAGAATTATTAACATAAAATTATTATTAATAAATAATAAATTAATTATAATTAACGTTAGTATATATTTTAAACATTTTAGTAAGGAAGTACACACAAAAAAGACTCGACACAAGGATGCCGGGCCCCGACACAAGGACGCCAGGTTCATAATCCTTCAAAGGAGCAATAAGATTTCGAGTTCAAAGTCTCTGCTCATTGGTTAAGCTCCAACGAGATTAGAAAGTGCTTGTCGTATTAAAAAATACGTCACAAGGACTCCGGACTCCTAACAGAAAGACACATAACCTAACCTTGTGATGTCGAGTCGTCCTTGTGTCGCGTTCAGAGCTGCAACGAGCGCGCTCAAAAAAGAGCGCGCTCGCAATGCCGCGAGCGAATGTGCGAGCGCGCTCCTTTTCATTTTTTTGGGAGCGCGAGCGCCGCTCGAAAGCACTGAGTGCGTGCGCTCGCACAGTGGCGCCATCTAGTAGCGAAACTTTAAAACATGTAACCAAAACAACTGTTCGTCGCTTGGTCGTTTCCTCGTGTTAGCGTGCAAACGTGTTAATTGTGCAAGTAATAATTGCCTATCATTATTATTATTATTATAACATGACATTTATAAGTTTTGCTACACTAAGACGCAGATTCGCTTTATAGTAGTTTGCGCTTCCACTCACTAGATTGCAGTATTGAAAGAGCGCGCTCCTTTTTTAAATTGTGAGCGAAAGAGTGAGCGCGCTCGCAAAAAAAAAAGAGCGAGTTGCAGCTCTGGTCGCGTTGCCTATTATTTTCATTATACTTAAGAAGTTTAATTACCGTGAAGAGGGAATACTGGGCACCATCCATAAAAGGTTGGTACAAAGGAGGTGCTTGCTGTTGTGCTGGACCATGTCCTCCATGCCCATGTTGGGAGCCATAGAGCATTGCAGCCGGTGGAGAGGGCACAGCCGGGAGTCCAAATCCTGCTGCAGCAGCTGCTGCTGCTTGATGGTATCCACTCACGTTTCCTTGATTGGTTCCCGGTCCAGGTGCAAAGGGAGGCGGTGACATAGGTCCAGGCGAAACCAGGGATTGTTGCTGTGGCTTCACCTACGAACATGCAGTCAATACTTTTTATATACACAGGCACGAACTTCCCCAATTTTGTTTTAGAATTTTATAAAGAGTAGAGTTAGGAAAGAAAAGGGAAAAGGTAACGTTTACACCCCATGCAATCATTCGCTCAAAAAAGAACTAAAAAAAAATTCTGAAAATGTCCACCCAACCCAGAACAGAATTTACCTTGCATACATTGGAAACATTCGGGTCTCCTTTCATTGCCGTGGAATTAGGCACAGGCGGACCGTACGGGTTATTAGCTTGGCTAGCACTGCCTGGTCCATCCGATGAGCCGTCATCAGCTGAGGCGGAGAAAGCGGACGGAAACGCAGAATTCGAGGTTGAGACGTTGCCTTGTCCAGGAACGCCACTTTCTTCGTTTTCCATACGTTCCATTACCGGTGGCATGGCAGGCATATCCCATACCTAGATACAAACAGAATAAACATTTAAAAAATCAAAATCGAAATGGTTTACAGAAATAATTTATCAGACAATGATAGAAACGTACCTTCTTCACCGAGGCGATCTTGAGGTCCAAGTCAGCAGCAGAAGGTGAGATGGGCGACTGTACTCCCAAGCCCCCTGCGCCGGACATTCCGCGTGACAGTCCACTTAAACTGGACGCGGGACCAGATTTGGGACCCATGTTGGCATTCACGTTAGTAGGAGGTCCAGTAACGGTGATATTTCCCGCTCCTTTGCCTGTAGCAGAAGCTGAAGAACTAGTTTTGTCCGGCAAGGGACCCAAACTTCCCTCAAAAGTGAAATCCAGCTGCATATCGTCCGTCTAAATGAATAAATGTACACGAGCTTGAAAAATCCACCGAGTTTCTTTATAGAGAAGCTAGTTAACTAAGAAAATGTTTCAAATTTACTTACTTTGCTGAAACTTAGAGGTAATTGAATGGGATCAGACTTAGCGTCTTTACTAGTTAATCCCGAAATTCCTCCAGCAGTGATCGGACTCGGTGAACCTTTGGTCTTATCTCCTGGCATGGCTTTAAAGTTGGTATTCTCGAAGACAATTGTCTCGACTGGTGACAACGGAGTTTCATCCTATTATAGAAAAATGAATAAAAAATATTAATTGCAAGCCAATAGATTATGAGTGGACGGATTTAACTCAATAGATCACCTTCAAATGCAAGTTATGTTTCATATCGGCAGCGAGCGAATTAACTGCAGCTTGCGATGATCCAATTCCAGGTGAAACACTCGGCGACGTTTTCATAGAGGAATTGATGGGCTTTTCCCATGCATTTGTATGTGGTGGCGGCGGAGTCAATTCTAAGGCATAAAATAAAAGAAAATCGTGTTTATTACATAGAATATTTAAGTTTGTTTACACCAAGCAATATCCAACACATCCACATGCAAACACTTACTCTTAATTAATTCAAACGAGAGTTAAAACGCTTCTTCAAATAGGAAACTTATTTAAAAATGACTAAAATACTTCAATCAAAATTGAAAAAAAATCCCTAATTAGCGTTACTACAATTCTTAATTAAAATCACTAGAATGCTCCACTAAACTTGTATAATAGCTAATTAGTATCACTAAACAAAATATACTGAATATATCTAAATTAATTTCAAATCATTATATATTTAGAAATTAAATATTAAATATATTACATATATTTAAGCATATTTAAGTGAAATTATACTAAAATATTGACTTAAAATGCTAAAAAATTACCATTAGAATTATTAAATTCCACGATTATTGCCATTTGAAATTATTTCCATTAAAAAATAAGAAAAATACTGATCTCTTTCTTTTAATTATATACATCAAATGAAGAAAAATCGTGTTTGAAAATCGAAGGAATATACCTTTAGCAAAGGAGTGGTCTTCCACATTGCCATACGCGGAATTCTTGGCAAATTGTTGTTTCGCAAAACGGGGCGGTAATTTCTGACGATTTCGTTCGTAGCCGCCCTTGAAGCCCCGCCCACCGACATCTTTGGGTGCCCGGTCGCGTTCTCCTCTATTATCCCGTTCTCCGCTTCCCCTTTCATTCATATTACCCCCTCCTTCCTTGTCTCTCCTCGGCTTCTTGGCTCCCAAATCTTCACTGCTGCGTTTGTCTTTGCTCCCAGGTCCACTTTTATTCGCTCCATCTTTAAACGCCTCTTCAGCCTCTCCACCTTTGCCTTCTTCCAACGATCGCTCCGTGTACCCGAGCTCTCGATCTCTTAAGGGCGGTTCCCTTTCCTTCTCTTTCGATTCCTCACTCTTCAAACCGCGTTTCTCGGCTTTCTTATGGCTCTCATTGTGTTCTTCGCCCAAAGTGCCTTCTTCGCGTCGGTTCCTCCCTTTCCGCTCATCAATCGAGTGCAGGCCCCGCCCACCCCCACCTCGGCGGCCTCCTCGACTTCCGTTGCCGCGTTTTTCTCCGAATTCGTTGTCGCTCACATCCGATTCCGTTTCACCTCCTTCTCGACGCCCAGTTCCACGACTCTTGATGGGTTTGGCCTCGCCCTCTGTCGGATGCTGTTGAAATCTGGGCGGCTTCGTCTCCTTCCGGTACTCTTCATGTTCCCTAAAGCCTTTGACAACGACACTGCCACCTCCGCGGCCACCCACTCGGGGACCACCTCGAGCACTCCCGGCCGCCGCTCGGTTGTTCTTGTCATCATCTTTGTTGACTTCTTCTTTGCCGAACTCTTCTTCATACTCATATTCATCGGCATAGTCGTCGTACCGGCCACCGTACCGTCCTGGCCCGCCTCCGCGCGGTCCAGGCCCTCTGTACCCCCGTTCGTTCCCAAAATTCCGGCCTCTTTGTGGTCGTCCACCTCCATTGCCTCCCCGCGCAGGCGCATTGAGTCCGGGCCCGCTTTTCCCGCGGTTTTTGTCGCTGCCATGTTCGCTTCTACCCTCTTCCTGGTCGAATTCATCCGTATGCGACTCGGACAGCTGTTCTGGGTATTTCAGGTCCTCCTTGAGCGCTGAGGACGCCGTAGGGGTGACGGGCGGGGTTGTGGATGACGTCATCGGAGTGTTTTCTTCGCTTCCCATGCGACTTTTGAACCGCGTGTCCCACACGTTGTCAACTGTGGGATGATCCGACTTGCGGGAAGATTCGTCGTGACGTGACGGCGGCTTGCGATCACCCGACGTCGCCGACGCCGTAGGCGATTGTTGATTCATGTTGGCATTGGGTGCGTTGTTCATGGCGGTGTGTTTGCGTAAGGGGGTGAGGTTGCGTTTCTCACTTTTGGGTTCGGAAGCTTCCAGTTTCTCGCGTGTGATGGGTAAAGGGGCGTGGACGGTTAGTTTGGCCCCGCCTTTTCGTTCTATTTCGAACGGTTTGCGTTCTTCGAGCAACGAGGGTGTGATGGGCAACGCTTCTTCAAAGTCCACAGGCTCGTCCGCCCAACAAGCCACGGCATCATAGTCCAGTTTGATCTCCGACGTGCCCAATGACGTCAGAGCGGTGGTGCTCGTCAAGGGCGAGGGGCTTGTTGTGGGTGCGGCGGCTGAGGTTGGAGGCGAAGGTCTGAAATCGTCTTTGCTGCCCTTGGAATCACGACTCACGCGGGAATCTCGCGAATCGGGCCGCGCAGGACGGTCTCGTACTTCTTCTTCTTTGCGAATGTAGCGTAAATGCTGCTCGCGATCACGCTCGCGGTCACGTTCCCAACTCTTGCCCGTGCCTTCTTCTTTCCACTCACGTTCCTCGCGACCATAACGGTCTTTAGAAGGGCGTTTCTCGCCTGGTTCGTCTTTGAAGTCGCGCCGTTCTTCCCAATCACGCTCGCCACGTTCTTCTTCACCCCGTTCGGGTACATTGCGGTTGTTATCCACACGTTCGGGTGCCGTGCGGACAGGCTCTTCGGGATAACGACGGCTCCATTCACCTCTCGACCAATTCCTGTAAACAAATCAATTTTACTACTCGCTGGCTTCGTGACATACTTCTTTTCTACTAATTACACTGTTAAAAACAAACTTATATTTACTCATTACTAAGCTGGTTTACATACACTTCTTATTAAAAGTGCCTTCTCTCTGTGATTTACCTTTTATTTAATTAACATCCCATTAATTTTTCTATTAAACTCTTTATACTACACTAATTAACTAATTTCTTTTGATCACTCCCTGTCTTTATCACGCTTTAATTATTTAAATTTAATTACACCGTCTTCCAATTATTCCTCGACTAGCTTCTTCTTTGAAACCTAATTACTTTGCCTAATTTCAATTAACGCTTCCTAGGAAATGTTTCTAATTATTCTCGGACCGAGAATAATTACACTCGGAAACATTTCTTTTAATTATTCTAGGTCTATAATTTTTTTTACTAACGTTAATTAACTTAGTAATCTACATATTTATAATCAACATAACTACTGTGGTACCTCTTCTCTTAGGAAACTACACTTTCAAAGAAAACTCCGTCAAATCAAATTATATAAAAAAAATCATGTTTTTACCTTTCTGGCTCGCGTTCTTTCGGATAGTCTTTCTGGCTCGCGTTGCCAGTCCATTCTCGTTCCCTTTCTTTGCCAGTGGAACTCGGTAAAGGCGGCGTGGGCGGACTGGGTCCTTCCCGACCACTTCCTGGCCCAGTAACCCGATTTCTAAGTTCTTGTTGTCTCTGGAGACGGGGCGGCAAAGCCGATTGGTATGGGCGACCAGCGCTTGCAGCGTCAAACCCTCCACGTCCAGGCTAGGGAACAAAAAAAAGAATTAACCAAACAAACCTTCTCACGACACCAAAGAGCCCTCTGGGAGGACTTGGGATAGCGAACTGACCTGCTGTTTGGAAGCAGCATAACTACCACTTCCACGTTCCCTGTCACGCTCTCTGTCTCTATTGTCTCTATCCCGATCCACGCGCTCTCTTTCTCCTCGGTCTCGTTCCCAATCACGATCTCGGTCCCGTTCATCTCGACGCTCCGGAGAAGCTTCTCTTTCGCGCCCACGCTCCTCGGTCTTCTTCCCAGGAGGAGGTCCACCCTATAAAAACCCACAGAAACATAAGCAACCCATGCCAAAATAGTTCTCGCTCCCTTTTAAATAAGACACTAACCTGTCTCGCTTGCTCAAAACGACGATCTTCTTCTTCACGGCGTAATCTCGCTCTTTCAGCAGCCATATTCTCTTCATCTTTCTGCTGACGCCGCCTTTCACTCCATAGTTCTTCTTCGTCTATCTGTCTGTAAGTTCGTTCTCCTTGCCCGGGTTGCTAAATAAGAAAAACCAATTAACCTTGAACTCAAAAATGAACAAATTTAGGTGTATTTACAGGTCCTCGTGAGGGAGGGTAAGAGCCCTGTCGATCTCTTTCCCTGGCGTCTTTTCCTGGAGGACAAGTCGTCGCTGGCCCTAATACCGGAGGCGTGTTGACTGCTCGTCCTTGACCTTGGATATTATCCGCCCACTTGCTATTGCGTTCTTCCTTCTCGCGACTGGTGTCACGCTCAGTTTCTCTCCATTTCCCTCGACTGCTTTCTTTCTTCTCCTCTTTTTCTTCGTCGTCGCTGAAGGATAACTTCTTACTAAAAAGAAAAATTTGCAAAAATTACAAAAAAATACAAAAAATAATTAGAAAATCCCATTTTATACTTGTAATCAATCTCGTCTTGAGTATTAGCCCAGCCTCCGTCATCCTTGGCTATCTCGTCCATCATGTGTAGGTCTTCCTCCTTGATTATGGGTCGGGGGAAGACTTCGCCCTCGACTGGAACAGGCGGTCTGGGTGCGTTGCCATTACCACGATAACGTGGATCATTGTAGGGCATTCTACCACGAGGAGGCATATTCGGCATATTAGGCGGCATGCCTCCTTGGCCAGGTCCTGGCATTCTACCCCGGAACATAAAAGGTGGCAGCATGGCAGAAAACGGACCTGGACCATGCATGGGCGGGGCTTGACCAGGCCCAGATTGACGGGGGCCCAGGCCCTGTGCCTGTCCTGCATTTGGCATCTGGCCGCCCTGGCCCGCTGCACCACCCGCAGCAGCTTGAACTACCAAACTCTCCCCTACAAAAAATAAAAAAAAAAAAATTAGAAAAAATAATATAAATACTAGGGAATTTTTTGAAAATTTGTGTGGATTTTTTGGGTAGGAATTTGGTATTACTTTGTGGACGTAAACTCGGGCCTGGGCCATATGGGCCTGCGTCGGTTGGTCCTCCTGTAGCTGGCTGAGGAGGTGCTGAAACAGGAGTCGGTTCTGGTGCTAAAGATGGGAATTCTTGCTGGAAGCGTTTGTCTAGGTAGGCGGTTCCTTGTTGACCAGAAGGTGTGGGCCCTGGTCGGCTTTTGTCGGGAATTGGGGCAAGATGAGCAGCATTGGAGGCGGCTAGGGTGGGTGGAGGAGGCTGCGGATGTGGGGATTGTTGTGGAGGCGCTGCTATGGGCGTGTTGGTCACTGGAGCGACTGGAGGGGGAGGTTGCGTGGGTGGAGCTCCTTCGGGTTGGGAACCAGGAGGCGGTTGAGTTCCTGCGACCCATCCTGTACTGCCGGGAGTTACGAGGTTCACGTTGGGATCTTGACCACCGCTTTCGGATTTCAAACTAGGCAAATTAACGGGGAGGGGCACGCGGCGACCAGAAGGGACTTTGCCCAAGCTTTGCATGCCATGTTTAGGAGCGGCGGTTTTCTGTTGGGGTTCGACGGTGTTGCCTTTGTACAAATTATTGATATTGAGCGCCGAATACTTGGATTTTCCTTTCTCCCCCTTGGTGGCTGTCCCTGAGGAAGCAGACATGCTGGATGAAACACACCATCAGGTTTTTGCACACCCACAGAACGAACCTTTATGCTGGGAAATGAGAAAAAAGGACAGTATTAGTCTTGACTCGCACGTACTGTACGTTTCATCAACGTCAAGTTCTAATGGTACACAGTTATGACGTTGAGTCGTAATAATGAGATATTTCGTTTTAATAATTGTAACATACATTGATAGTGCACTTAGGGTATAATTTGTTAGGCAAATGCATTGCTAAACCAGCAAATGGAAACAAAAAGAAAACACTGTAATCTCCTTCACTTGTATGTGAGTTTGATGACGCAGAAAATTAACTTTTTTATGATAAAAACGGATGTTTCCCAATCGACCCAATAAACAATAAAACTTACGGTTGAAATTTTAAGAGTAAAAGTTAACAATTATTAAACAGGATTCGTACTAGTGACATGATCTAGAAACACAGTTAGACTGCCATAGAAAAAGTTGAGTTCGATGTTTGTTTGACTTTCGAACGTCACAAAAAAAGTTGTGAAACTGTTGCAAAAACTTTCCAAAGTCGGCTTTGGTTCACTTACTTAGGTTCGTCCGATAGGTTAAATCCTTTGTGTAAAATTGGGTAACTTGGAAATCACCGATGACACTGATATTTCACGATAAACTTTAGGTTTTTAACATGTAAACAAACCTTCAGGTATGCAAAGATGGCGTTATGCGTTACTCCGCCGGCGTCTACCCCAACCAACTATGTGCGACACTCGGATTTGCCGGTTCAAAAAAAAGACCAGAAAACAAACTACACGAATTCCAACTATTAAACCCCAACAACAATTAACTATCTTTAAAAAAATCTATTTCTATACTTTTTGACATAACTGCTTGTATCCATATCCTTTCTAACATATTATTTTCTAAGCCAATTCGTTAAACCTAAGAATAGTTCTTCCAATAAATGACAAGTGGCGCTGTAGTCCAGCTTTTAGTTAAAGCAAACAGCAATTCTTGCCACTTCTCGCTATTCATCCTTTCAAAATAGAAACCGAGCAGCGTGTTTTCTGAACTCGTAGGTACCGTACTCACAACTTTCGTTAAATTTACTGTCAATTACAGGTTTATTAGCAATTTACCATCTTATTTTTGTTCTAGGTGGTGGCTGTCGATATGGCGCGTTATTTCCATAAAAACGAATCAGCCACAGAATTGACAAAGGACCCTGTCAAAGCTGTTGCAGCATCCGAAAGACCTCAGCCAAAGGATGTCAGACTCTACGACTTATCTCGGCGAAACTTCGCCAATTTCAAGCCAAAGCCTTTTGAAATAAAGGGGAAGGAATCAGACCCAAAAGTTAAGAAGATAAAAAAGAGAAAAGGGCCTGACCCGTATGAAGGCAAAGCCCCAATTCCGGAGGAAACGCTGGAGAAGCACAGTCGCGGAGATAGTTTTGTGGGCAAGGGCATTAAAACCAATATACGCAAAAAGCAGCAAGCGAAACGCGAAGAGCAGATTGTCTTTGCCAACGAACAGGCCGCCCGATCCGAATTACTGCTGCTTGAGCAGAGTGGATTTCTGGAGCCAGATGAAGACGAATTCACCGGAAGAATTACTCAGACCGAAATTGAAAACGCCGTAGATATCACCAGCGCCGCAAAACACTTTGACCTCAAACTCGAATTCGGGGGATATAAGTAATTAATTCTCTTTTTAGCTAAATTCCAGTTTCGAAGTACTAATTCTGGCTTATTGTAGGACTAATTACACCAGAAGCGGCCGGCATTTACTACTTGGCGGTCGAAGAGGCCATGTGGCGGCCCTAGATTGGGTTACGAAAGACTTGTTATGCGAAATGAACGTCATGGAATCGGTCCATGATGTCTGTTGGCTCCATAACGAAACCATGTACGCCGTAGCTCAAAAGAAATGGACGTACATTTACGACAGTAACGGCATTGAACTCCATTGCGTCAAGAAACTGGACAGCGTCACCAAAATGGAGTTTCTTCCCTACCATTTCTTACTAGCTACTGCGGTAATGAGTGTAATTTCAGAATTCATTAGAACTCGTCTTAATTGAGCTTAATTACTTGGCAGAATGACAAAGGATGGTTAAGTTGGTTAGACGTATCTCTGGGCAAACTCGTCAAACAGTTTCCTACCAGACTTGGAAGACTTGACATCATGTGCCAAAATCCCTATAATGCAGTCGTTTGTTTAGGTCACAGCAAAGGTAATTTTCAGCCAATCACTTAATTTTCTTACACCAAAACGCATTCTAATATCATATAAAAAAAATAAATTTCCATCATACTAATTAACAATAATTACGCATAATATATACATAAAGAAATGGCAAATTAAAGAAGTCTCGTACTAGGCACGGTAACAATGTGGACGCCTAATATGGAAGAACCAGTAGCCAAAATGCTATGCCACCGACAGCCCGTTCGAGCCATTACGGTCGATCCTAGAGGCTTGTATTTGGCTACTGCTGGTGTGGATGCTTCTTTGAAGATTTGGGATATTCGGAACTTTAAATGCTTAAACACTTACCGTGTTGGTGTGGGCGCCTCAAATCTGTCTTTTAGCCAGAAAGGCTTGCTAGCTGTAACCATGGGAAACGTCGTAGAAGTATAAGGAAAGTTGAATTCCTGAAGGAGAAACTAAGGGATGTTGTTAGGTTTACCGAGATATGACTTTACGAGGAGCAGATGCTGTTGACGGTGAGCAATTGAGGTCAAAAGGTTACCCTTATTTGCGGCATAAGGTTTCCAGCACAATCTGCGATGCCCAGTTTTGCCCCTATGAGGACATTCTGGGTATTGGGCATGGCGATGGCTTCTCAAGCATGCTAGTACCAGGTGAATATCGTAACAAACATCGTGTTTCTTAAATAAAGTACCTTTTTTTTCGTTTAAAAGGGGCTGGGGAGCCTAACTTTGATGCTTTGGAGAGCAATCCATTCCAAAACAAGTCACAACGCAGGGAAACGGAAGTGAAATCTTTGTTAGAGAAGGTTTGTTTGAAAAATTTAGACAGATTTAGAGAGTTTTTACTTACTAACCGAAAATTTGGGGTAGATTCAACCGGAATTGATCAGCCTGGACCCCACGCAATTGGGTGTCGTAGATACGCCTACGTTGGAGGAAAAGTTGGACGCTAAAAAGAAGCTATTACACGTGAAAGCTCCGAAAATTGATATCGTTTCTAAGAAAAATGTGGGCACTGCGAAGAAGCACCACATAAAGAAACAAGTCCAAGAAGAAAGAAGAAGAGTAAGGGAAAAAATGAAAAAAAATTGCATTTCTGTTGTAATTGATTGTCGTTTTCTTCTTTTTTTCGTAGGAGTTTGTAAAGACGGCGTTGAAGAAGAAAAGGGCAGCAGAAGACGAAACTAACGAGGAAAAATCCCAGGAGCCGGCACAAAAACAGCCTAAGCATGTGTTGGATCGATTTAAGCCTAAACCCAAACGAAAAGTGTAAAAACTTGAAAAGAATCAATATACGAATGTTTTTTGGAGCCCAAAACTGTGGAATTTTATTGCTATCGCTTGCCTTGGATGCTTTTAATATTCGATCGGCTGAGTTTTTGGACTCCGCCCGAGAATTTGCCAAATTGAGAGTCAAAGCCAGCGACTTTGTTCTTGTCGCGCTTCTTCTTCTTTGATTTAGTCATGGTCTTAACTCGGGATTTAAAGACTTCGTCCATTTCTTTCTGGCGCTGCTCCTCTTCTTTGACTTTCTTCTGCTGGGCTTGTAGTTCTTTGTAGTTTATAGCTTTGCGTTTCGGAGGAATTGCGCCGAGGGAGATTGCTAAAGCTGTGCGAGCTTCTTCGCGATTGGCTTTGCCCATTCCAGAAATGCCGAACTTTCGGACGTCATGTTTGGCTTGCTCAAGGGACATCTCTTGCGGCGTTTCATTTGTAGCTGATTTGTTACCAGGATGGTTTTTGCTTAATTTGGCCTTTTTGAGCTTCCTGGGGTCTTGGTAAACTACAACTTCAGGTTCAGCAGTTCTTTTCAGGAGTTGGGAAGCAATGGTAGTAACAGCTTTGGGTTTCGGCAACGAATTGGCCTTCTCTTCAATCGGCTTTAATTGATCTAAACCGAGTTTGTGTTTTAAGGCAAGCAGCTTCTTACTGACTGGTTTCTTTTCTTCTTGTATAGGTTCGTCTTTCTGTTTCTTGTTATCGTCGCCATCGCTCCAAAAACTGTCGTCCCCATCTCCATCAAAACTGTCATCAAAATCTCCTTCTGAAACACTGTCGTCAGACTCGAACACTTTACTGCTCATTTTACAAAGCTATTTCAATATTTGTGTAAATATTTCAACAATCAAAACACGTGCAATATTATTTGTTGTAGCTTAAAATTGCCCCTTACCATTGCTATGGAGTTAAACTTACTGTTCATAGATGGCGTTGAAAGGTTTTTGGGAGCGGAAATTTCTAACATTGATTTCTCGTCTCCATCGATAGCTGACTTTGCACTCCATAACCTTTTATTACACCTCTTACAAATACAACTTGATTAGCTCGTCACTTACTGCCGAAGGCGTGAGAATTCCTAGATCGGTAAATAAAAGCGTTATATAATTCGGGGGCGTATAGTCCACTGTGGGATGAGTGGATTCCAAGGCAGTTTTAGTTGTCGAATCGGAGCCATACTAATAAAACGTTAAGATCATTACATACTCCATACCAGTCAAGCATTCAGAAAACCAGACCTAGAATTACCGAATCATACTCTGAATACAACCATATGTTACCTTAAAATGGTCCGGAAGATCACGCTGATTGAGTGGATAGAGTCTGACAAACTTGAAACTTTCAGCAAAGACGTAGAAAGGTTTGTTCATTTCCCGCGCACAAAGAGCCATCGTGTAAGTGCCAATCTAGCAACAAAAGAACGCTATTAGTAACTTTCTTGCCTTCCCCCGTCATCCAATTACGCTTCCTAGGAAGTGGTATTTCAAAAACTTTACCTTGTTGATAATGCCACCACTCTCGACGACTCCTTCCGCCCCCACCATCACTAAATCCACCGATTCCATGACATAGCCTACGGCAGAATCTAACACCAGAGTGCAGGGAATACCAGCCTCTCTCAAGTCGCGTTCCATGGCAAGCCTATACAATAGAAAGCAGAATGATCCTTTCTGGTAGTTAAATTTGATGGTTTTTACCCCGTTTCATCTATGCTGGACTGCGTAATATAAACGTGAAACCTTTTATTCGCTTTAGAAGCTGCGATCAACGTGTGGAGCACTATTCGTGACCGAGAATGGGTTAAGACTTTCTAAAGTTTAAAAGCGAAGGGGGGGAAATAGCATTAGTAGATTCTTGTAAGTCCAATGCTAACCATTCCGTCCAGAATAAATGGAGCACCAAGCTTTGTAATCTTGGGAGCGGCTTCGCTGAGCTTAGCCAGGAATAGCTTTCCGCGTTCTAGCATGATGTTCTTACACTCTTGGATGTCCTTTAAAGAAAAAAATTCAATAAAAGTAACATGTTAACGTAACGTTGTTATACTTTCGCTTGTTCCAGTTTCGCAAGCGTTATAAACCTCCTGAAAAGCTCGCAACCAGACGAAACCGACGCAACAGAACAATCAACTGTTTTTAAGGTATCACTGATTGAAGTTAGCCGCTTTAACAATCCTTGCAGTGTGGTACCTACAGAAAAATAACGTAATTTAAAACTACAACTTTCATTTATAACCAAAATATATCATGGTAGCTGGTATTTTACCATCATATTGCTTCAAGACATTCATAATAGTATGGATGGCTGCAAGGGCAATCGACAGATCCGGACTGCTCTCAACAATGCCTCGGAAATGGTCAAGTACTTCTAAAAGGAGAAAAAAGTTACTTAATAAATAAATAAATTAAATGAAACAAAACAAAATATACAAAATTGGATGACGCAAAGTATGTAACCATAAGCAAACGAAATGCCCATATGCATGTTAAATTGAAAAAAAATATAATTTTTTTTAGGAGCAGTTTTAAATTACCCACAAACTAACAATAGTTATTCTAAGTTTTGTTGGTATTTTACCTTTATCATTCATGTTTTTAGACCCAAAATCAACTCAGCACGCGGTACACAAACCAACAACACTGAAATGACAGACGCTCCACCTCCACGACCAATGGCATTACGTTACGTCACGCGCCAAATTCAAATTTCAATGAGCTTCTTCCTATTGCTGCGCCAGTTTCATGCATATAATCGGCGAAATAAGTGAAATAAGTAAAGTTTACTTTTTTAAAATTTATTAGAAGTTTGAATTCTGATAAAGTATACTTAATTTTGCACATAGAAAGGGGAATTGGAGAATCTCTTTCGTTTCGCACAAAACGGGTGTGGTCCAGGCTTTTTGCATGCCGGTTTGTACGTTATTATTTGAGTTTAATATCTTTTACTAATACATCCGGAAGTCCCTATGGGAGCGGCAGGTGTTGGCACTCGCGATGGTAACACGAGTATCAATTAAGCAGCGGGGCCTTACAAATAACCACAACTTACCTTATATGTGAAGTACAACCGGGTGTGTTACATAAAGCTGTCACAGTAGGGTATGCAACACAATATCCAACGAGTCCCTACTAATGACTGAAATGAGGCATCCATAGGAAGCTATCAAATGGCAGATCTCGTGACTTCGCTACGCCTTCGGTACAGACATGACTTGGCCTTCTTCCACCACTAAGTCTATAGGGCAAATCTCATTAATACTGCAAGGTTTTCTCAAGGAATAACTGCAATACCGATCCCGTTCCAACTAGAGTGCGCAGTTTTTGCCTATAGGTGCTATAAAACAGCCCGATGTCGAAACAAGGCAAGATCAGTCTTGGGTGAAGGCTTCTGCTTGGCTGAGCTATAGTCTTCAAGCTAACTTTCGCTATAACGAGTTTTACACATACCGACTCTTCCACGACGTTTTGTCTCCCGAGATCACCTAACGTGCAGAAAAAGCGTTTAAAGCCAACATCACTTTTTGGCGTGACTAAAGATTACTTTTCCCCAGCCAACCTACTCTAATCAGCTTGCAGTGCAGCAAACCCTTGATTAACACGCGGATATTTCTTGCCCGTCACCAGGAACAACGTGTTTGAAAGAGCATCTTCTTATTATTCACTACTCTCTACGATGGGCGATGAAGAGCACGAGTTGCTTCCAGGAATGGTCTGCGAATCTCCGGGCGCTGACGACGAATCTCGTATATCTACAGGTACAGGTACCCGGCGACCCAAATACAAACACCAAGCTGCTGGCAAAGACGAACGGCAGTCCAGTTCGGTGACCGATTCCCTAGGTAACGGACCTAATCGGTGTTTCCGGGCACCGGGATTGAATCATCTTGCTCACTCACTCAGCAACTGCTTATCCGAACAGGAGATTCATTCAGTTCCTTCAGGACGCTTAGGTCACCTCCGAGACAAATTTCAAACCTTATTGTCCGGGGAGACCACTACCACCAGCATCCTACCACCACCCAGCTACCCGACCATCGTACCCAAAGTCGAAACGCAGTTATCTGCTACTCCCGCTCAGGCCAAGTACAAACTTCCGCCCAATAGTTCCACGACTGATCCCGCACCCGAAAACTTACTGCAATCTGCCTTAATTGGCCTGCAAACCAGCTTTACTTCCGTTTGGACGCAGTGGGAGAACCTCATGGGTAGTTATTACCCCGGAGATTGTGACCTCTACAATTACCGTGATTGGATATTGTCGCCTCCCTCTAATTTACCTCCCAGATATCGTCTCCGGGATTTACTCTTGGGTGAATACGCTCTTAATGACGACGGCCAACGGTAAGTCTTGTTATTTTCTTTACTATTATTTTTTAGTTATATTATTTTCTTTATTATTTATTTATTTGAAGCAAAGAAGGATTATGAGATGCGGTGCCGTCCTAGTCTCGAAAGAAATTACCTAAAAAACTGCGGTAATAAGAGAGCTGGTGGTGGCTTGAGATTAACACAAAAGGTAGATGAATAGGAAAGGTTGCCTGGACAACGTCTTACTCCTGCGTCACCGAGATCCTTCAGAAAACACTCTATCGCAACCTAAGACGCGTCTATATATAGAATTACACGCTGCTTTATTACTTGCAGCTAATTACCGGTACAAATAACTCCCTTTTCCATTTAATCGCCTTGCAAGCTACTCTATATTTCTCCCATATTTTGTCCGCTTCGATCGTAAAGGTGTATTTAGCTGTCTAACGGTACCTCTGGTTGCACACTTCTGCGCGGTCTCAACGCGATTGGCAATTAGGTACCGGCAAAGAAAGCCGCTTAAGAAAGCTCTTGAGCTTCTTCTCTCTGAGATATTGAGTAGCAAGAATCCTACTTCACTTATGGAAAAACTAAAAAAAAAGTGAAAAAAAAGCGATCCCAATAAAAGCCTTCATCCGGACGTCAAAGGACTCGAAGAGTTGTGATACCAATGGAAACACAGTTGCAATTTAATAGCGTGCTGTCAGTTTCAGGTTACTGCCTTTTAAGAGTGTTTGGCTACCATACCATACCCCTTTTGGAGCCCCATTCATAAAAACCATCCCTTTTTTCTCTTTTTATTCCTTTTCTTTAATATTTTTTTCAATTTATTTCTTGCCAAATTCATGTTGAATGCAAGAAAATGTCTATAAAAAGGCACGCATCGCAGTCACAAAGCAATACACTGTCAGTAATGATGTATTAATATATCACAGCAGCGACTGTTAAGAAAAAGCAATGATAAAACAGCTTTTTTAATCTCTCCAAACGTCAGTTCTTCATGACAAAGTTTTTATAGATCCGTAAAACGTTGCCGCCTGCTATTCTTGTAATAAATGAAGGACAAAGGATTACGCCCTTCTGTGGCGCGTCCTTTCACTCATGTACCTCATATGCCTGATCAATATTTTAATCTTGGGGATATGTTGACAGTAGAGGTTATACGACTGAACGTTGTAAGATTATAATGCCAAGCCCAAGCCAATAACTCGACCTTTGGCGACTTTCATCAAAGATGATCTTTGCTGATCAACGATGATCCTTGGTGACCTTCACCGAAAATCAAACGTCCTAACCAAAGTTGACCTTGGGTGACTTTCATCAAAGATGATCTTTGCTGATCGGTGATGATCCTTAATGATCAACGATGATCGTTGGTGACCTTCATCGAAAATCTAACTGCAGTAACCACAAAACTGACCTTTGGTGACCTTCACTAATGATGCTCCATGCTGATCAATGGTTATCCATTGTGATCAAGTATGATTTTTGCTGATCAATGATGATCATTCTTGATCAATGATGATCCTTTTTGATCAATGATGATTCTTGGTGACCTTCACCGAAAATCAAACGTCAGTAACCTAACTTGACCTTCGGTGATCTTCACTTATGATGCTCCATGCTGATCAATGGTGATCCATTGTGATCAAGTATGATTGTTGCTGATCAATGGTGATCCATTGTGATAAAGGATAAAGGAGGACCTTTATCGAAAATCGAACGTCAGTAACCTAACTTGACTTTTGGCGACCTTCAGCAATGATGGTTCATGGTGAATTGGTGATCAACGATGATCCTTGGTGACCTTCATCCTAAATCAACATCAAAAGTAAAAGAAAGCCATCACTACCCAACTTTCTAGCTCGAAGGTAACAAATAGAGCCAAGCCAATTATGAAAGCCATGGTTAAAGGCAATTGGCACCCTGCGATGAGCGCCCGAGGTCACCCCAAGAGGCCAGGCAGCAATATTACTGGGATTAACTTGACTCGCACCTAAATTTCTTATCATGCTTTTCTTTCTCCCTTACGTACGACATGCTGGGTTATGCTTATTACATATGACAATTAAGTTAACATCTGACGCCCAGCCAGAAAGTTCTGATGAAGTCATTTGTTTAACTTGGCACCTTTCAGCTTCCCTAATTATGAGCCTAAATCATTCTGCTCATGCAGGATGATGACATTCTCATGAATTTCACAAAGAGTTCACCCATCCAGTTCATCCTACCTTCTGATTCGAAGTAACCCACTTCCAAGAGAAACTCGTTTTAGCTTTATCACAGCTATAGCTGCCCCCGTTCCTTAGTTCTGAAAGCGAGGCATTATGGGGCACTATTTCTGCGGTGCGTGAGAGGACGGACTGGAGTTATGCTACGACCGTAGGTCCGCGGCACTGTACGGAAGAGGTTTTCGGATCGATGCGATGCTACCCGACTCCTAGGCTTGCCTTGGCTTAAAGAGGAAGAGAACTTGCCGCGTGCAGAACCTAGAACCCGCGTTCTTTGCTTCGGATCCATTGTATCGAGAGCACGCTCTTTCCTTTCGTTCGTAAGTTCTTCACCCCCAGTTATAAGAGCTGTTAGCTGTTACAAGTTTATAAGCAGTGATAAGACAGTGGGCGCATTTCCCTCTCACGCATAGTGTTGTTATCGCAGCAGCCCAGCTCCGGTGATTTCCTTCAATACATCCAAACCGATTAGCTTTTAGCTTTGGTAATACTGGGCTACTTAATCCCCCTTGGTGACTCTTCCTGTAAATGGCAGAGCGTGACGTCACAAAATGGGCGGAATAACGCGGCAATAACTCAAGTTGGTGATTCTCATTACACTCAGTGACAAGTATCTAAGCCGCACCCCAAATCAGAGCGAAATAAGGTTGCAACCTTTACCAAGATCGCTTCCGTCACTCGTGCTAGCAAATCTATATAACGATCTGGAAAGCGAAAGAGAAAAAAAGCTATTTCCTTTCGTGAATGGGGAAATGGAAACGGGAAGCCTGGGAGGTTGTATGAGCGGTTACTCGCTTAATGTTTGTAACATAGACGAATGGTAAAGAAGACGCCTCTTCTTCGTAAAACATCGATTTTGCAGCAAACGATCAGCTGATTCAAAAGATCGTATATTGGAGCCCCGAAACCAGTCCAGTCCATCTAGTAGTGATTGTTATAGTTCCCACAATAGTGTCGCTCTGTTAAATCCAAATGCTAATTGGCAACCTCGTGGAGTACGACTACTACCACCATGTCAGGACGACGCCAGCGCAATTCCGTCTTCGATTTGGAGTACCACAAGAGGAGCGTCATGTTCCGAATGCCCCGAGGATCTCTAATGAGTGCTCGGTCCGAAGTTAGTCGGCACAGCACGTGGCAAGAAGAACGGTAATAGTAATATTTATCCCCCGTTTCCATTAAACACTTCTTCTTTTACCGCCGGAGCAACGAGGCGTTATGTAGGACACGCAACATCGCAGACATAAACACAATATGACTGCGCTGTAGCCGGCAGGCTCCAGAATAACAGAATGTCAAGCCCACCCACATCACCGTGTCACACTTGCTTTATATTAATAGCGTTTTTCCTTGGGAAAACTGGTGCAGCACTTTTTGCACTGAATGCCACAAAATTGTGTGTTGTGCCGCAAAATTGTGTGTTGCAACAGTGAATTTCTGGCACTCAGTGCCAAAAAGTGTTGCACCAGGTTCCCAAGGAAAAACGCTATAAGAATCAATGGCAGGAACTATACTAGACAGCGAGATAAAATATTTCCCGCTTGTCTTTTTTCACTGTTGCCAAAGTTTCTGGAATTTCCCTATTTAATTTCACTGTTGCCAAAGTTCTGGACATTTACCATAATAAATATTAACTGTTGCCGAAGTTAGGAAACTTCCCTATGTAATAAATATTGACTGTTGCCGAAGGTAGGAAGATGGCGTGTGCAGGGAGGGATACAAAGTGAAAGTAGCAATGAAACACGCCCTGGTCATTTACTATGTATCTTATAGGTTCTCTGGTTAAGTACCCTTATCATTGTGCGGGGAATTCATTAAGACTGCCCCAGAAATGAGCGTTGAAACGTGACAGAGAACATGAACACAAAGCCTTGAGAAGAAATCCCGGAAGGAGACTATATGAGATAAAAATCCGTGGATTTCTCCAGAGACAGTCTAGATGTCTAGATACGTAAGAAAATTCCCTTTCTCACCACGCTTGGTTAGTTTTGTGAACACTTTTCTTCCTGACGTATGGCATACTGAACTGAATGCCCTTCCGACATTTTGCCCACAAAAGCAGAGTATACTTGCAGATTTTTATTTGAATATGTATCTCCATGGATAATCCATTAGGGGATATTTTTTTATTTATAGAAATGCAAATGTTAACCAAAAGGAAAATTTCTGACCTTTTTATGCATTACAAGCAGGACCCCCCTTTGCTTGTTTCAGGAAAGATTGCTTCCCAGAAATAGTAAAACTTTTTTCTCTCCTAAGAACAGGAAAAAGAGTTACGGTCTCTTCAGTTTATACTGGCCGAAACAAGTTTTGTATTTCTTCACGAAAGAAAAAACGAAGCCAGACAACGGACGGAAGAAACTCAAAGAAATAAAAAAAAAACATGCCAGGAAATCTCGATAGCAAACCAGCAAGTTTGCATGTTCAGTTGCACACTAGGACAACATGCACGGACCTGACCTTTTCGTCCTAATTCGGCAGCTTTTGGAGGATATTACGATTACGCTTGCGCTGTAAAAGGAGAGCAAAAAATAACATGAGTATTATTACTAGCAGCCAAGTTTATTGCTTATGCCCGTCCCAGGCGGCGCACGACCATCATACTACGCCATTCTGGCGCTTGATGGCAACACAGGTAGCCAGCTCGCTCTGAAATGACTCCTTTTCCACTCGTTACCAAGAATACTCCACTTCTTTTTACACTCATAATAAAAGCTCAAGCAATATGTCAAGTTTTCTCAAACTTTTTGCTTCAATCTGGTATAATGTATGCTGACCAAAAGGAAGCCCATGGCAGCAAACACGAGTACCTAAGCAAAAGACTTACAAGAGCACGTACGATCCTTACTAAATTTGCCGAATTCGTGCCTAGGGTAGCATATCTTGGAGCGTTATGATCATAAACCAAGTTTTAGACCTTCCCATAACACCGTTGGGCCACAATTCGCTTTTTTGATGTTAATAAAACTAAATTTTAGCCACTATAGTTAAACATATTTGTAGTTTCATTTAATTGGACAAGTTACTGTAATTACCGTTTTCTAAGTTTTTAAAACATTTTTTTAATTCTTAATACCTTTTTAGCAAGTTCTTGGAATTACCATTTACCTACAAGTACTTACCAAGAATTCGCGTCAAATTTGGCTAATTAAAGTAATCAAATACTGCCGATCATTCTCCAAAACTCGACTCGTTTAACTATACCCTAAACCAGTAAAACGCGTCCAATAGTATCACAGTCTAACTGTACCTTTCCTAAGTAGAAACAAGATGACGCCACGTGACGATAATTTAGTTGTGTACGCTTTTTCAAACTCCATTACAGTTTCTTTCGGACAGCCGCACATAATAAACGATATAGTCGCGTCATTAAGGCGCTATAGAAATTTATGGTTCACCCTTGCCCTCCTCAATGCCCCCAAAGTCTCCCAGGCTTATTGGGTTCGTATCTGTTGTTTTGTGTCTATGTCGTGGGGACGCTCATGGAGCGGGTGCGAAGGTATACTGAGAAGCGCCGAAATAATAGGCAATCAAAAGCTCTGCCTTGGATAACTCTCTTCTAACAATGCCCCCATTTAGACGGTTTGTGTGTGTGCGCTTCTTCGGGAGCTAGAAGGTAAAGGTTACCCACACGTAGTATAGCCATAACTACTAGTGACCAACTTGCGTCAACTTCCAACTTTAATTGCTCTTCAAATGATCCCCACCATATCCTTCTTTCTTTTTATCAAGACCCCTACCAACTTCCAGAAAGCCTCGCGGATCTGAGCTCTCAACTCTGCATGCTCTGAATGCTGCATGCTCAAGTCTCAATAATGAAAAACGGACGTGCCTTATCTTTGTGGCTTCGTGTTGCCACATCTAGGGATGTGTGCTCCGAACTTTGTTACGAGGCACGCAGTTCCATGCATTACGAGTATTCATTGTTGCTTAGAGAGTAAATCCAAGCCCGGTTTGTTTGGAAAACCATGTAAAAAAGCACCGAAGCCCGTTAGTTTTGAACCGCTGCCATCTCTGGGCAACGGGCAAACAGTCTCTAAAGATTAGTCCCCAGATCCTTGTAGTCGTGAGCCAAAGCCCTCCTTGTTCGCCAGCCTTCTTTTGCGTGCTCCACTACTGCTTGAGGTCCATGGACGACCCGACCCATGGTAGTACAGCACCCCGCTCTGATGCACGTGGACTTAGTGGGTCGGGACACCTCAGTCGGTCGTGAGACGTGTCATGCATTGGGTCTGATAGTTTTCCCCCCACGGAGCAAACTGCTCGATATTGGTTTGGGATCTGTCACTCAATCTTCCCTTCTCACCATCTGTTATCTAAGCGAACAGTGTACGTGTGTTTCGGTTCGAACCGCCGCCGCGTCGGCATTATTCCTTCATTGGCATCAGGACCTGCCCTTGAACTTTTGACAGTGTCGTTACTTTTCGAAACTCCCTCGAGTAGAGTAAAGAAGGGACGGAAGAAGGCGTGAGACTCTAAACGATAAGTTAATTACAGTGTTAGTGCTCTCGCTTCCATGCGCGTAACCAATTAACCCTTGCGTTATCGCCTGCCCGAATGGGTTAAAACTCGTAGACTATTTAGAACTCGTAGTTTTGTTTCTTTGATGTTTTTGTGGAGCAGAAGCTAATCAAGTTACTGCCTCATAAGCCACTGGCCAAAACCTCAAATCGGCAAAGGACGGCTGTGAATTGACTGGGAATACGTATTACGCCCTCGGGGCTTGGTCCGAGTTTCCGCCATTGACCTATGCGACGAAGCCGAGGCTGAGGGAAATTCACTGTTGACTTTCGCAAAGTGTTAGTAGGCTTTACAGTGACCCATACGAGGCTATCAACAAAAGGGATCAGACTTCGCCAATATTTTTATTTTTTTAAGAAAAGAGGGATTGAACCTTTTGATTTGTCCATAGCCAAGTCGAGTTCAAAATCTCGGGGGTTACCCGTAGCAACGCTAAACATGAGCTTGACTATAATCCAAAACATTCAATCTGGAAGGAGCTCCCCAGTGGAGTGCTTAAGCCCGCACCGCACGCGACTTATGGCCGGCGAGTCAACTCATAAAAACTTACTAGTCCACCGCATTTTAATGAAGCTACCGAAGCCACAGCCAAAGCGCTAAACACAAAAGACATACCAAGCTTTCGAACCCACCAAATCCTCCACAATAGTACCCGACCTTTGTGTCAATACTTTGATCCTTGACTAAGACTCACAACAACCCAAAGCTGTAAAAAAAACCGAGTCTTTCGCTTAAATAAACTGTTCCGTAATCTTTGAAATCCGTCCAAATACTCCTGGTTACGGAGTCAAGTGCTTTTTCCGATACCTGGATCAGCGAATCGTTTCTCCTTGACGGAAAAGGGAACATTTCTTGAGACAGGTTTAATTACGGTGGGGTGGGTCCACCTGAATCGAACGCAAAAACGGCGGGTAAGCGACCTTTTGGTCATTCCGACTCTAAATTACCGTGCCGTTCATTAGAGAGACACTGTACCTCCCCCTTCCCAAAAAAAGTTCTGGTCAGTCATTATAGCTTTGACGTTTATGGGTATTCTGTTGTTGTGGTTTCGGGCACAAAGCACGTTTTATTCGTTGTCATGAACCGTTCGCTTTATGTATAAATAAAGAGCCGTTTTCTTCATCACGTCGAAGTCTTTATTATGCATGAAAAGACCACGATCCAAAATCTAACGCACGCTTGCTGGTACTTTCGTTTTGGCTGGATTAACGTTTTGGCTATTACCTTCTAACGACCACACCATCAACAAAAGTTCGCATTCACACTTTAGTACGACACAGAAAGCTAAACGATGAACACAATACCTACACAGGAGGAAATCGAAGCTTTTTGGGGGGCTCGGGTACAGCCCAAACTATAAGTCGTACTTCCGTAAGGTTGAGACTTGACGTATTGACCTTCGCAACAATAAAGCATTAGTCCGATTGGCTCCGACCAAGCCGACCTTTTTGTTCTGTGTTTTTGGGGTACATATCATGTGTTATAGCACCATATTAAGAGCACAAAGAAATTTTATGGGGGTATTGACCTTACTTAGCTCATTAACCACGTTTTCAGTTTTTTTTCTCTTTGTTTTTCTAAAGTTACAAATATTTTGTAGCAAAGGAAGTACTCTCAAACATGAACTTGCTCGTGTACCTTAATCTCCTTCAGGTTCGTTATCTATTCAATAGCAATCTATGGATCCGTTTTAGCAGGAGTTATTAGGAGGCAAAACTTCTTTTTTTTTTTTGCTTGTACGATATTGGATCCAAAAGGTCAAGTTCACTTTTCCTTTATTTTCAACTTTTATTTTCCGACGGCACACATAGCTATACTAGACCACGGAAAGTTTGCAGGCGCTGTATTTCTTATAAAGTCCAAGTATTGCCTGGCCCAATGCTTGTCGTTCCAAAGTTCCTTCTGGAGTTCAAACTCTGCGACGTTTTTACATTATGTAGCATGAGGGTTTCTTGGCAAAAGTCCGGTTTGGTCATTTGTCCAAACCGGTGGGTTTCGATCGATGCTGTAACTAAGGTGAGAACAGGTGCAAACGCATCAGTTTATATATACCAAGTTACCAACGTAACAAACCACAAAAAGCAAAAGAAAGACAAGAAACCAAAATCTTTCGAAACTTTTTCTTCGAAAAATTCCGTAGAAACCGGTATTGAATCGCCAAAGTCAATGCGATGCATCCCTTTATAGGCCTGACATTCAACAAAAAAATAGATTCGATTGGCTGAGAGCAAAAGAACGAAAAATCCCTTCCGATGAGATGCTACGGGGAAGAAAACAAGAAATCCAAAGAGAGGAACTCCGTTTCGGCAATCGTGTTTTGGTCACCAAGGCAGCTCCAAAGGCCAGCATCTTTACTTTCCCGCGTAATTTCCCAGCCATTTTTTATCTGTCATAATTTGATACGCTACTCCAGTTAAGGTTGCCAAGGAAACGGCAAATCTTTGAGATAGCGCTTGTATAACCTATAAGCAGATCCTCTTACTTTCAAATCAACTCCAAAGAAAAGGAGAAAAAAGGTCTTGCAAAAGCCCAAAGATTCGCAGTTATAAACCGTAGGAAAAAAAGGCATTAAAAGAGTTGGCCAAATCACCGGTACTTCGTCAGCAAAAGCGGGCCCGGTTCAAGTTTACTTCTCCCACCGAAGATAAGGCCTTTTTTCATTGTTGGGTGCTCCTCAAGAGCCATGGTCTTTTACCAAACGATTTTTACCAAATGATAATACCTTGCCTCCCCTCTTGACGTCACGTGGCTGTTCGTTGTTAGCTCTTTTCATTTTTGCGTCACTACTCACTAGTTACATAATACGTAGCGTAGGTCGACGCCTTTGGCTAACATGCGACACGTTGTACTGCTACATTCCAATGCAGTAAGAGGATATGGTCAAGCCACGTGGCTTTTCTCGTTCGCGGTTCATTGTTGGCGCTTTTCATTCTTGCGTCACCGGTTACATTCCAATGTTATGAATAGGATAGTGTTCCCAGTTGCAACGGAGACTACGTAGTTCGCCCATTTTCCCTCCAATTTCCTTAGGTTTCAACAGCAGCCACTTCTGTCAATAATCTTGACAAAAGCCTTAAATTAAAAAAACTCCCTATTTAATAACACACGCTCCAGCTGCAGGTTCGCAAGCTGGCATAGAGCGTGGCTGCAAGCTGCCCAAGTCTTCTTTCGGGGCTGTAAATAGCTCGCGCCAATTTGAAAGCAAGTTGTTCCTTTTCAAAACGTCTTTATACCAACCTCCAAATTTGCCCCGACTTACACTAACTAGGTTAGGCTTTGTGCACACGAACAAAAGCTTATCTTTAGAAAGTAATGAATTTAACTTTTGCAGATATAATGGAGTGAAAGAAAGTACGAGTTTTAACAATTCTCATCAAGGATTTACTGAGTTTTAACCATTACAAGTTTTAACGAGTTTTACGAGTTACAAGTTTTCAACAAGCTACACGTTTTAACCATTCTCATCGACAACAATGAGAATCGTTAGCCTGACCTAACCTAATGCATTTTCAATCCAACTACCAATTTTCAACTCGAATAACACCCGTTTGTCAGTCTTTCTCCGGAGAACGTTTTGCGACAATGTGACACACTTGGTGTCATTGTTATCTCCGGATTTTGAAACTGGAGAACCTGTTGATTGCACCTCAGACTGGTATAAGTGACATCTCTGGTTCTGCAGTTGAACACACGCTGCTATGGCGACAGAACAGACTTGAATAAAGGAGTACGCCTAAGTAGAAAAACAGCGGATAGTCTTTTACCAAATTCCACGAAAATCCGGATCAATTGTCTTTTCTTTTTTATTTTGTTCCTCTATCTTGCGCTTTGCTTAGCAATAGGCAAGGGGGGACCCTTATAAAGCAACGTGAACGCGTACAGAAACAGAGGTACTTTTATAGGGGGAACCCTCCAAACCCCTTCTCCCTTTCCTAATTCAGATTCTCTTCATTGAGCAAACTACGAAGTAACCCACTCCGTAACGGAAAGCTTTAAGTACCATAGACAGCTATGCAAATGCTAATACAATCTAGGTTACGGTGTGTGCCGGTACCTGGCTCGATTGTTAGCGAATGGATCCAAGTATAAGAAGTAAGGGGAGCATAAGAATAAGAAATGTGTAAACAACAAGCCAGAAGTCCGATTTATAAAAGTCCAGGATTGTTTCTGTATGTTGGGGAAACGCAGTTGACAGAGAAAAAATCGACTTTTGGGATCCAAACGACAGGACAAGACATAAGGAATGGTCCTGTCCCACTTTGCGGAAGTCACCTGCCCCGATAATGCAATCACAGCGACAGGAAATGCATCTAATGGCTGTATACTGCTGCACGGCTTTTTTTTTTTTTTTCTCCTATCCACTTCCATTAGTTTGAGCCCCAAGAAATACAAGACCCCCGGAAAAGCTTTTGCTCTTCCTGCTGTCCAACATTCGGCAATACTTTTGGGGACTGTTGTTTTGCACAAAAGACCAATGGATACTCAGCTATTAGCCATAAATACGTGTTACAAAAGAATCCCAGACGTTTCGCATGACCTGTCATGTATGTACTACCTTCTTCTTACAAGACCCTTGTGCATCTTGCCTAAATTAGTCGCCTCTAAAAGGGCAAGACGTCACCCTGTCAACCTGTCTCGCATGGATATGGAAATAAACACTATTTTCTATCGCAAATTGCTCGAAACATAAATTTACGATCATTTAAACAACCACTAGCGTGATTTTGAGCTAATTAATTTCCCAACATTTAAAGTAGAGCTACAACTGTTGAAATAAATCTTAAATCCATCCATTGCAGAAACTGAAACATTCTGACTCATTTCTTAAACATTTCTGGCCTTCTAACACTGAAAGAATTTTTTTTAAATGTAATAAAAGAAAATACTTTAAAAATATAATTAAAAAATTCAATACTTCATTGTTTAATTTATTTAAACGGTTAAATCTTGTTTAGATCCTTAAAAAAAAGAGTACATTCTGGGAGCCGTCGCTATAGGAAGATTATCCAAATTTCCGCGACACTTAATTGGCAAAATTAAATTCCTTCTCGCTAATGAGATTTCCATCGCGCTGGAAAAATCAGAATTCCTGTAACGTAGTTTGCCTAATTAACATTCACTGAAGTAAAAAAAAGAAGAAGAAAAAAATCGAAAATTTAGTTAATCTATAATGCACAGCTTCTTAAAGTTCACGGAAATAAATTAGATAAATTAAGGAAAGTTTGAGAAGGTTAAACTGAAATGTTGAACGTGTTTCTGAAGTATGGAAGAATCCATGACGGTTTTGGCGGCGTGCCAAATGCTTAAAACGCAATCAGTCCCGTTTCCTTTCCTATATTAAACCCGCCAAATACACAGGCCCCCGAGTGTCAAGAAAAGGAGACCGGTTCGGTTCAAACTCTGACTTTCCTGTTTTCTCACCCAAACCCCTTTTCAGCCATGTCGAACCTGTTCTTCTTCCGGATGCACAAGTTGCGCCGGGAAGAAGAAGGACGGCGGCGTGGGCGTCAGGAGCAACGCGGCCAACGCAACAAAAACCCCGGCGAACCAAACATAGGATGCGGCGGACGGCGCGGGAGCGGCACCACCAGACTACGATGCCCACCCTTGGGAGCCCGCCATGTGTTGACCCTAGCTCCCGGTAGCCTTTACGAACACCCTAACATGGATCCTTGTGACAGTCTTGATAACATCGCCTTACAAATCCCCAGGTTCGATTTCCATCATTCTCAGCCAAATAAAAACGCAAACTTTCGTCTGTTCCACCTTCCAAAACTGACAACGCCAGCATAAAAAGCGAAACAATTTAACAAAAATACCCTGTTACTAAATAATAAATAAACTTAACAATAAATAAGAATCCTACAACAAAGAAAAGTTAATGTCTATGAAACGTCGTTAAAAAGTCCTCAAAGGGGCTATTTTACTGTACTATGAAGTCGAATGAAGTGGAAATCGAGTTAGAATCGACTTAACTTTTAATTACATCAACCCCTCCCTTTGCACTCTTACTTTTTCATACGCTTCAGAGCCCCTCCCTTCTACATGAATTCATACCTTTAGAAAACTTCGCCAACCGCACGTGCGGCAACAATGAAATCTTTGGCCGGTGCACCAGCACGGCGCAGCCAGAAGGTGTAGCACTATAGAGTACAGTGCATAGGTTGTGTATAGACTGCCTTGGCTAAGAGTTGCAGTTACACAGTTACGCCAAAGGCGCACCAAAGGTATTGTACCAATCGCGCACACGCGTGGGAACTTTTCAAGTGTTGTAGGCGGTTCATATTATTCTACGATTCTCTTTGTATAGCTCTATAGCCCAGAAGCAAACCCTTAGCTCCAATTACCCTCTTCCCGAAATATACCATGAAAAGCAATTCAAAGTGGTTTCATATGTTTAAGAATTAATCCATTTTTATTAGTATTGACTAAGTATAAAAATTAAAGTGCGGTAGGGAGTGCGGTACATTTTGTCTCTCCCTCTAAAGTTTTCTTTTCTTTATTTATAGTTCTTGAATTTTTATCAATTTTAGAGTTCCATAATTTCTAAGAGAGGGAATCGAACGAATTCTACCCGCCTTTTCCTTGCAATCGCAAGTCCACTCGTAGTATGTTCCCCGTAAGGGGTGCAAACGAAGGGAAGAGTCGAGTGTGCGTGCTTAAGTACAATAAAACCAGGCGCATTCCACCTTAACCTAGTTCTTTTATAGTAACTCAGTTCAACTTCAACTCAAGTCCCCACAAGCCCCTCATTAGCAATCAATAGCCCTCTAACCTCCTCCTCCCCCAATTACACTGTCACAATGATAAGACCTAACATTCACCCCCCCCATTACACTATCACAGCGATAAGGGAGGTTAAAGTTGAACCCCCCAAAGCTAATGCACATAGCTGGTGGCGAAAATCTTGCCAACACGTAAGCATTTCCCCTAATAGCAAGTAGGAGCAAAGGTGGAAGGGCAATGCGATTAGACCTATTTAGCATCTTCTTTTGATCTCTAATAGACCAAAAGGTGGAGTTCAACGCCCATTTCACAACTTGCAAATTGACTGTTCATTTTGTAAGCAAAAATTGGCTTCCTACAGGCTTTGCTATCCAGACTAATCAAAGGGGCGTTAACCTGATTAAACTCAACTGAAAAAACGAGTTTATTTTAATGTACCCACCACTGAACTACCAATAAAACATCTTCTAGAGAAGACTAAATTCCATTCTGTAAGAAAAAATCCCGAAATTCCGGATTCAATTCCGACGAAACTCAATCGAACTTATGTAGCTTGAAATGATAACCTTCATTGTTGAATGTGCACTCTACTTGCAATGCGAATAGAGTTGGTAGGTACGGCGGGAGCACTGTACCGGCTTTTGCACCTGACGAGATACGTGAAAAAAGAAAAGAAATTACTCGCCTTCGCCGAAACCAGAAGTTTTTTTTGTTAAAGGCAACATGATTTATAGCGCAGACGCTTGATTCTGGAGGGACGCAACTCAGGTAGGGTCCAAAACTCCGATGGCATAGACGTGTCGCTTGCGTGTGCCCAGTGAGTAGTTCTGGGCGACAGTTCCCTTGGATAACAATAATGTATTGACCGACGAGGAAACGTAGGGTTAGAGTTCCACTACAGTACGCGGAAGTGTAATCACAGCTCGTGGTTTAGTTAGTTAGTTCTTCTGGCTTAGTGTCGTGGATTGTCGTGGACAACCTGGATTGCCTTCTGCGGATCGTTTTGGGTTGTTTGGTGGGCAATCCAAACGCCTAACCCAAGTGCGATCCCTCGCTACCCCTAAGAACACGTGGTTCCTTTCCGTACTATGCTAATTGTAACTTGGCAACGCATTCTTCTTAAAACAGCCCTGGCAGCAATTGCTACGACAACAACGACGACAGTCAATCCGCAACCCAACTTCGACTCCACGAATGTGAGCTTCGAACGCCGGCTGGTCGGGCCAGGTTGTATTGCCTGCAAGGTTCTAGACCTAACGCGGGTTGTTGCAACGAGGAAAAACGTGTTCAGGGTTTCGAGCCATGACTACGCAAAGCCCTTCCTATAACTGTCTGCAGTCCGTCTGGGATAGTTACGAAAGGATACCAAGGTACACACACTACACCCATACACACAAACGAGGCACTCCTTTTAGACAAATATCATTAAAAATGGTGAGACCGCGTCTTGTGGGGAGAAAGGTGGTTTCTTTTAGGCAGGGCATAAATATGTAACCAGGGCGGTGTCCGATAATACGTATAGTACATTTGAGTGAATCGATTCTGTGTATTTTGTACTCCTTAAAAGTTGGTACCCGTCACGTTTGGTTGGTCTAATCCCTTGTTTTTCACGGTTCACTGTGTATGAAATACTTAGAGAGATCTTGATCTTCTTTGCGGGGTTTTCTTTTCTTTTCCCAACAGAGTGCGCGTGGAGTACTATGTCAACGAAAATACCTTTAAGCAGCGGCTCCAGCTCTACTTCGTCAAGAATCAGCGTTCAAGTAAGAATTTCCCCCCACTCCAATCCAATTCAACCATCTTAGGAACGATTCAATGATTCTATGCAAAAGCTGGTCAAAAGTATCCGCTTTCTTTATACCCTGGTATACCAATTGAGTCTGGACATTTAAACGTCGCAGCTTTGTGTCAAAAGCACTTTGATGGATGTTCTTCCTACTTTTCTTCCAGGTCTGCGCATTCGAATTTTCAATCTTTTCATCAAATTACTCACTTGTATCCTGTATATCGTCCGTGTCGTCCTGGACGACGATCCTACGTATGCTACCTGGTGAGTATACAAAGACTTCAAACTTCCAAACATGTTTAAACGACGAACTTGACAAGCTAATTGAGCTAATAGGTCCGGAAACTTGGAATTGTGTACCTTGTCTTTCTTTGGAGATCGTTATAAGGTTATAGAAGTGTAAAGCTATGGACTAAACAAGACAGTAAATTGTGTGTCTAAAAACTCTGGATGAGATGAGATAGGAAGATTTTTGTTTCTATAGCAACCTGCAGCCACAACAATGTCTCAGCCATGTTAGCTATGACCATAACTAAGCGAACGGATGCTTTCTCATTCTGCCGCATCAATTTTTAACTTCCGCAGACGAAAACGCGCGCTCGAGATAAACAGACCGACACAGATCTGTCTAAAATTGTTCAAGGTTTGGAGACAAGATCTATTTTTTATTTATTTTTGTTTCACTAATATTGTTGCGAATGCTTTGAACCAATAAATGGCGGAGCACAGAACACATTTCTCACAGATGGGAATTTCTTTATTGGCAGTTATGGATGCGACGTGGGTAACAAAACTGCCTATAAAATCCTCTACGAGAAATCGCGCGAGCAATTCCAAGAAACACCCATGATTCATTGGGAAGCCATCATTTGGATTCAAAGACCATTTTTCCTTTGGATCATCGAAGTCGTCTTCGCCAATATCAGCTTGATAGAAGCTCTTTTAGTCGCTTACTTGAGCTACAAGGTAAAAAAAAATAAAAAAAATAAAAAAAGGAAATTTTGTCTATAACAACATCAAAGGGAGCCCGATTTGCCTTAATTAACTTAATATTTATTTTTTAAAAATAATTTTTTGTCTGGTGCCCTTTCGCTTGATGGGATGATTAAGTATCGATCTTTTCCTTTAAACAGGGCAACATATGGCATCAGATTCTCAGCTTTCATTTCCTTCTCGAGCTGGTGAATACCATCCCGTTTCTTTTCACGGTAAGCTTGTGCAAACTGGCGTGGTGCAAACTGCAGTGCATTGAACCAAATATTTCTGGAAAACTTTGATATGCCAATATGTATTATTACTATTATTTTAGCTATGTTGGGCTCCATTGCGCCACTTGTTTATCCCTGTCTTCCTCAATTGTTGGCTCGCCAAACATGCTCTGGAAAATATGTTCGTAAGTTGAACTTCTTCCACGCTTAATTTCATCGTCACATCCTTCTATACCCCAAGCGTTTCTATTTATTTTTATTTTATTTGGGGTTGTAGAACGATTTGCACAGAGCCATGCAAAGATCCCAGTCTGCACTTTCGCAGCAATTGATGATCTTGTCCGTGACTTTACTATGTCTCGTCTTTACGAGGTAAGTTGAACTTTTTATTGAGCAAGACTGTAGCCGCTTGCTTAACCATGAAAATGTCCAGAAATAAGCTAGAAATGGTCCGAAAAACTTTCCATGCTACATGTCACAATAGTAGTAAAGTAATGCAAGAAAAAAGAAACAAAATCTTTTTAAATATACTTTAAACAATCGAGGGATTGGGGTTTAGTCCGAAAGAAACCAACCAACCAGCAAGTAAAAGCTGCGGTAATACTAGAACGCAAAAGGTTTGTTGCTAAGTACGGGTACGTTTGGCGTCTTATTAACACTATATATAACGGTATAAGGGGAAAGGAAAATCCTTCGTACCAAACAAGGACGAAGCACGAACACAACACGTATCTTTCCTTTTTAAATGGTCGCAGTCGCAGGATCAAGAAACCAGACCAAAAGCAAACAAGAGCTCTTTATGTATAGCTTAAACGATAAAGTTCTTCGTTGCTATTATAGAGACAGCACAAGCTTTGGACAGTATAGTAGAAACTTGGATCAACAATGAATTCGCTTATTTGAATTCATTGTTGAACAGTGAATTGTCATTTTGTATCTGGAAACACGAGACCAAATTCACAGTTGAATTCACTGTTGAGCAATGAATTCGTTTATTTGAATTCACAGTTGGATTCATTGTTAAAACATGAATTTTTCATTTTGTATCTGAAAACACGAGACCAAATTCATTGTTGATTTCACTGTTGAACAAGGAATTCGCTTATTTGAATTCACAGTTGGATTCATTGTTAAAACATGCATTTTTCATTTTGTATCTGGAAACACGAGAATAAATTCATTGTTGAATTCATTGTTATTGTGAGTTGAACTCATTGTTAAACAATGAATTCTTCATTCTGCATTTGGAAACACGACACCAAATCTTTACTTTTGATGTTTCTTCGAAAAAAATGGTGTTCGAGCAGGTTTAAGACACATTTGGAATACAAAGTAGAAACACGAAAGGTACGGAATCGGAAAGGACTGAAAGGACGCTATATCTAATTTTGGCTCTTGTTTTTCAACACAGCATATACTTACATCTGCGCACGCAAACACAGCTAATTCCCCATTAGGAGGGAAAATGAAAATAAAAGATGCTGTAACTCATCCGTGCTAGGGAAGACCAGTTCGTTAAGTAGTTCGCTAATTACTTCCAGAAGAGGGAAAGACAGGCGGTATCCAGTACTCTCACGTGAGAAACAAGTCTTTGCTTCCGTCACTCCTGTCCTAAGCTAACTAGCAAACAACTTTTGCTAATAAAGGGTCCAGCTAGCTATAACCATCACACACACCGTTTCCCACACCCCAATCCCGTCACTGTCACTTACATAAGGGTCTGGGGTAAGCGCGTAGAATTGCTTTATGCTAAAACAACTGTCCCGAACTGGCGCCAAAACTTCTTAAATATTCTCAAATAAAACCTCACACCCCTAAACAAGAAACGAGGGGTTAATTGATATGTTTTTTTTTCCTCTTTTGGCTAAATTTTCATAGTGTTTGCGGGTTCCAACACTTTCAGCGAGCAGGTCATCGTCATTTAAATTTGTTTCAATCCATGTACTTTGTAACGGTCACCTTCTCCACTGTGGGCTACGGTGACGTCATCCCAGACATTTGGCCTTCTCAACTATTCATGATAGTAATGATTTGCGTGGCACTCATAGTACTACCTACCCAGGTAAGGTTTAAAAAATCAAATGTCATCCCCTCTCTTGCTAATGAATTGCAAAAACGCTTGCATCTTTCAAATCCATCCTTCAAAGTTCGAGCAACTGGCCTTTACGTGGATGGAAAGGAAAAAGCTAGGCGGCTCATACTCTTCTCACCGGGCGCAGTCTGAAAAACACGTAGTCGTTTGTTCCACCAACTTACAGGCTGATACCATCATGGATTTCCTCAACGAGTTTTACGCCCATCCATTGTTACAAGTAAACCTCAAATTTGAACTTCTAACCATTTCCCAAGAAAGATCCTAACACAGCTTTTTAAACTTAAGATTTGCTCAAACTAAAAACACGAAAGAACTTGCAAACTTAACTAAAACCTTCCACTGTTGTTATTCAAGACGACAGGCGAAGTGTCATCGCGCCGTTTACTGCTTTCTCACTAGATGGCACTTCTCAAACGAAAACATTCAAATAACTTTCAAATTAACACGGACATAACATCAAGTTTATACCTGAAACAAGCTTCCTAAGAATCGTAAAAATTCGTGCAATACTTCCCTAAAGATTTGGTTTACATTAAAATCGTCAAATAACTTTCAAATTAACTCCTGACTAAAACCTTTCCCTTGTCATAAAAGACAGGCAGTTGTCACCACGTCGTCTGCTGCTTTCTCAGTAGATGGCACTTCTGAAAATGAAAACATTCAGCTAACCTTCAAATAACTTTGAAACCATGTTTGAAACGAATCCCTAAATAACATCAAATTTATACATGAAATAAGCTTCCTACGAACCTAAAAGTTCACACAATATTTCCCTACAGATTACCTTACATGTACTCATTTATTCAAAATCTTACGTTAAAGGATTTATTTATGTTCTTTCTTAAAGGATTACTACGTCGTTTTGCTGTCTCCCATGGAACTTGACACCACCATGCGGATGATTCTACAAGTACCCATCTGGGCGCAGCGCGTCATCTACTTGCAAGGCTCTTGCTTGAAAGATTCAGATCTTACCCGAGCGCGAATGAATGAAGCAGAAGCTTGTTTCATTCTAGCCGCCAGAAGTTACGCCGATAAAACTGCCGCAGTAAACTAAACTAAAAAATCTCCATGTTTCTGCTTTCGCCCCTAATTCAACGCCCTTTAAATTAAAAGGATGAGCACACCATTTTGCGGTCATGGGCAGTCAAAGACTTTTGCCCGGATGTACCGCAGTACGTGCAGATATTCCGTCCGGAGAACAAAATCCACGTCAAGTTCGCAGAGCACGTTGTCTGCGAAGACGAGTTCAAGTATGCATTGTTAGCCAATAATTGCCTTGCACCGGGTACATCCACCCTGGTTACCCTCCTGCTTCATACGTCACGCGGACAGTAAGATTTTCACTTTGGCTCCTCTTCAAAAATTCATTTCAAGACGACAACCTTCCTCGTGTTCTTCACCTTATTTCTACATTTTTACTCATTTTTCCTTCCTCACAGAGAAGGCCAGACGTCTGAAGAGGAATGGCACCGATTGTACGGAAAATGCTCCGGCAATGAAATTTATCATATCCGCTTGAGTGACAGCCGCTTCTTTGGGGAATACGAGGGCAAAAGCTTCACTTACGCAAGCTTCCATTCGCATCGAAAGTATACCATACAAATTTCACCTCCTTTTCCTTATTTTCCTCAATAATTACTTTAAATACTTAGGAGGTAATACCTCTTATTTCGAGGTTAGGGAGCTAAGGCAATACTTCTATCATTTCCAAAAATAGATACGGCGTTGCATTAGTAGGCGTACGACCCGCCGAGCTACCGGAGTTCTACGAAGAAACCATCCTCCTCAACCCTGGCCCCCGGCATATAATGAAGAAATCCGATATCTGCTTTTACATGAGTATCACCAAAGAGGAAAACTCTGCGTTTGTCGTCTCCAATACCACGGATAGCTCCAACATCCCGCCCTCGGGGTTTCACATGAAACCTAATTCCGTTGCCAGCGACGCGGAATCGGGACACTACCACCCCTCTCGTGAAGCCTCTCGTGAAGCGTCTCGTGAAGAGCATCACCACCTCAAAGACAAAGACAGTCCCACGTTGAGCTCCAACACAGCGCCAGAGTACCAGTATTTGCTCGGCAAATCTGCTAAAGACCCCACTAAAGACGACATCAAGCTCGGCTCTTACCATGCAAATAGAAAGGAGGGTATCAAGGGACCTTCCTTGGATAGCGGTGGCATGCGAAGCTCCATTTCTTCAGGTAATTACCCCCCTTTGGAGCATTCATTAAGCAAAATTAACTTTAACTCCTATTTTTTTAATTTATTTTTTTCTTGAACGAATGTTGAAACGCCCTCTCTGGATGATTGTAGCAAGCATTTACGAACCTAGCAGCGTCAGAAGAGCCAGTTTTGTCCGCAACGACTCGACGGATACCGCCCATAGTACCACTTTTATAAGCGGTAACCATCTGGATGTACCCAAAACCGACTCACCCAATCTCCTTACCGTTCCAGGCCAGAGTAAGTAACAAGTCGACCTTTTTCATTTAAAAAAAATATATGTAAAAAAATATGGTCGTTCTAAAACACTCCCCAGCGAGCAGAAGACCAAGTATACTGCCGGTACCAGACATGTTTTCCGGCTCGGTTATCAATTTGGCCGCAGGACATCAACATGCCACCGAAGACAGCGAGGATGAGCTTGATGACGATGTTCCATGGCGATCTCCCAGCGAGATCATCTCGTAAGGAAGTTTATGTCCATTTTTCGCGCTTTTTTTGTTCTTATATACTTCAAACACTCTTTTCTAGGATTGTCAAAGGTTTCCCACCGGTTTCGCCGTACATTGGAGTTAGCCCTACACTGTGCTATTTACTGAGAGAGAAAAAGCCGCTTTGTTGCCTACAACTAGCACAGGTTATATCTTAGTTCTGTTATTATGCTTGAAGAAAGAAAAAAGAGAGAAATAGAAGAAAAGACAGAAAAGGGAAGGGAATTACTAAAGGGATTACACGAAATTGCAGGTTTGCGAGCACTGCGTCTTTAGGAGCGCCAAAGAATACAATTGGCCCAATAAAGTGATCATCTTAGCAACAGATTACGCCTCCACCGGCATTTACAATTTCGTGATTCCGTTGCGAGCCCATTTCCGGCCTAAAACGTCCCTTAATCCTATCGTTGTGCTACTAGAACGCAAACCAGATATTGCCTTTGTGGACGCCTTGTCCTACTTCCCTTTGGTGTATTGGATGCTTGGTACTATCGATTGGTAAGCTGAATATCTAACCGCAAAAATCCTCAAAAATTAAAAAAAAAAAAAAAATAACCCAAAAATCTATAAATCTTTTGTTTTTCTTTTCAGTTTGGATGACTTGATCCGAGCAGGGATTACAATAGCAGAAAGCGTAGTAGTGGTCAATAAAGAGTTGTCGAATTCCGCGGAAGAGGATACGCTGGCCGACTGCAATACTATCGTCTCAGTTCAAACCATGTTCAAGTAATAACAACAAATTCCCATCACTTGCATTCTTTAAACATAGCTAAAGCATTATAATTAACGGTTAAACACTCCTCCTCCTACTAAAGCTGGGAGGATTAGTTGTACTTGTAGAACTCGCACTATCAATACTTATTATTCCCCTAACTTACTAATGGTAATAAAGTAACCGTAAATAGTAATAGAATAGTAACACAATTAATAGTACAAGTAATAATAATAACAGTAGTAAAAGACTTTCTAAGTCACATCATCGTCACAACTCAACTCTTCTGTTTCACGCTTGTTTACCACGGTGTACTGCAATTCGTTGATAATTTTTTTGTCAACAGATGGCATCATACCATTCCGCAAAACGTTCTCCCGAAAACGAATGACAAACGGGTGTCACTAGTGTTCAAAATTGGTAGTTGGATCGGAAATGTATTAGGTTAGGTTAACGATTCTCATCACGTTAATTGATGAGAATCGTTAGCCTAACCTAATCAACTTTAGTTGATAAATTTAAACAAGAATGATGTCATATTTCATATACTTTTAAACAATAAATTAAAATAATCAGAAAGAGATCATTGAAAGTTATTGTTCTAAAAATCGATTTAAATGAAACTGTGTACAACGTTATTAAGGATAACAACAATTTGTACTGTATATAATCTAGGTATCTGAAAACCTTGACTTATTTGGTTCCTTTCGTGTTTTTTTTTTTTAGATTTTTCCCCAGTATAAAAATCATTACCGAACTCTCCCAATCCTCGAACATGCGCTTTATGCAATTCAGAGCCCACGATAAATACGCTCTGCACTTGTCGAAAATGGAAAAGGTACCATCACCCAGCATCCCCTACAACAATCGGTCTACCGTCGACGACACTGCTTTGCTTTGGCTGGTAGATAAAACCCCTCGAAAAAAACAAATCCCTCAATCCCAACAGCCAACTGACTTTAACTTCCCCGCAATTCCTATTCCAAACCACGGCTTGCTTTTACATCTCCTCTTGCCTCAAAACCTAGCCCGGTACTTGTGAATTTCATCAACCTCGAACGAAAAGAGCCAGCTTAAAATCCTTTACACTACTAACAAAACCTTCTAAACATGTTTGCGCCACACTCTCACTTGCGTAAGCCGTTGAGATACCGACAACCTAAATAGTTCAGTTTTGGTATGTTGGTTCTGGGACCGTTGATTGGACACGGTCCAATTCCCTACCGTCTCTCCTAATCTTACGCAATTGCTTAGTACTTTCAAGCGTTATCTACGCTGGCTCTTATCTTCGCTCAAACCTTTATACAAATCTGCCTTTTTCTTACTTTGTCTTCAAATTGTCTTATTTTCATCATTTTTTTCATGTCTCATTCCCTTACCCAAAACAACTTGACCAATTGCATCCTTCCTAACAGCTTTCCAAAATTTCAGCTTCAATTCTTAACCATAGTACTTACATAAAAGGAACCAAAATGGCCCTAAGTCGAAACTTTCGTTTTTTTCTGTTCCTTTTTTGTGTCTTTTTCTCTTCCCTTACCTTACCCCAATCTAGCGTGAAAAGGAGCGCGGATCACACATTTCCTACATGTTCCGGTTACCGTTTGCTGCCGGGAGTATTTTCAGCGCGTCTATGCTGGACACGTTACTGTACCAAGCCTTCGTGAAAGACTACTTAATTACGTTCGTGAGACTGCTTTTGGGCATAGACCAAGCTCCGGGATCTGGCTTTCTCACTTCCGTAGTTTTTTCTCCTTTTTCTTTTGAAACGAAAACACTTCTAAAGTTATCTTTCTCCCCAATCAAGAAGATCTAATTCGCTTCTTTTTCAACTCATTTGACCTACAGATGAAAATCACCAGGGATGATATGTGGATTAGAACGTACGGAAGATTGTACCAGAAACTCTGCTCGACCAGTTGCGAAATTCCCATTGGAATATACCGAACACTCGATACCTCCAACAGCGAACCTACGAACGTAAGCCTAAGGCATGAAAAATTCCTATTTTATTACCATATCATCCTCTTTTTATGTGCGTTTTTTTGGTCCCTTTTATCTTTCCTACACTTGCACATGGAATTTCTTGAAAAATCACTCACACCACCGGAAAAAGAATTCCAACCCAATTTCCAGTCACTCGTGCATGCTCCTGCGGGAAAGAAAAATAATAAAAAATAATAAATCAATTTAATAAAAAAAAGTGCACATCGCATCCAGCACGACAAAGTTATGTTCCCGAAGTTTCTAGTCCAGCGTTACTTTCCCTTCTTGACGTTAATTTTAATGTCTTTTTTGGGTGGACATGGGTAACTACCTGTGTTGAAACCGCTGAACATTGAAACGAAAAGGAATGTTGGCTAGTTTTGTGTTTTTTTTTTTTAACTTTTTTAATTCCATTCTCTTCCATGGATGCTGCAAATGGCTATTGTATCGTGTCTCGCTCTTCATCCGTACAAAAGTTTGCTGAAGATTCCGACAAGGAAGATATGTGTACTACGGACAAGACTTACTCCGTAAATTGCTCTCAGCTTCTACTTTCGAAATCTCTTTTTCTTTTTAAATTTCTTAACTCATTTGAAAAAAAAAATGAAAAAAATCTCGCTTTCGAACAGGCCAAAGATGAAGCTAGGGATAACCACGGTCAACTCATTGAACGAGCTGAAATCGCCAATTTGGTCCGATCCCGGATGGACAGTTTGGGCATTGATAGTATAAACTACGAAGACATGACTGAGAAACGCAGCTCGTTATCGTACGTGATCATCAATCCTAGTTGCGACCTCAAGCTCGAAGAAGGCGACATCATGTAAACTCTTCCACTCTTCACACGACTCAAAAAGTTTTTAAAAATATAAATGTAACCTAAATTGTACTTGGCTGGATAGATATTTGATTCGCCCGAGTCCATTCTCGGCCCAAAAGACTTTTGAGCGTCACAACAGTCGCCGGAGGTCCAACATCAACATTTGCGAGGAACGTAGGCGTCGTTCTGTCAACCGACCACCGTCGCTACCGCACAAATCCAATTCACTGTCGCTCCCGGATAGCCCCAGTACTTCGCCAGGTCCTAATCTGGGAGCAAATCGCGGTCGCTCTCATTCTTTACGAGTCGATGATATCCTTTTACGACGATCCAGCTCTCTGAGACAAGTATTGACCTTTTAACCCCAAAAAATAAAAAAAAAATAAAAAAGCTTGACGCTACTGCAACGCTGGATAGCCTTCACAGTACAGGATGAAAACGCTATCACAACGCCAACGAACTCAAGCTAATTAACGTCACTTAACCTACCTTAAACTAACTTAACTTCATCTAACACTGATAGCCTTTCGGAATCGTATTAAAGTCTCAAGTTAGAAAGTAAAAGAAAATACCCCAGTATCCCTTTTGCGATCATCTTATCAGGCGGGATCTTCTTGAGCTCAAGGCTCCCGTGTACCTTAGCTAGTTGACGCGAAACGGTCACAGATGGCGCTGATGTTTGTTTACTGTCTTTGCGAAAGCCTTACGTAAGAAAGTAAAGCAAGAACAGCTAGTGCACAACCAAAGGATCTATTATTAAGCAACGTATTTTACATAGTTGCAAACTTCATTTGCATGCTACTAATGTACTATTCATTGAACAAAAGGGTGCATTTGTTGTGTACTAGCTACTAGCATGCTCAAGATTACTGTCAAAGAGTTTTTTCATGGAAAATTGCTGGCTTCAACGAAAAGTTGTTCTGAAACTCCCCGTGCTTACCGCCTATACCGAGCTAAGGTATACGGGAGCCTTAAAGGCTCTTGTATAATAGCTCATGAAATAATTCCTAACGCTTACTTGCTAGCAACACTGGAATATCCCCAAACGCATCAACAATGAAAATAACCAGTAAAAAGTGTTCGTATCTGGTTCAAGCCTGGACTTAGCTAACCGCCTATAACGAGCTAAGGTATACGAGAGCCTTAAGGTTTGTTCGCTGGTGTGGTAATAGCGTAAGCAGGTCATTTTATGGACACTATCTTGTGTGGCAATAGCTTTTTCCGCAGCCCCCAAACATTTCCAGTCGCTATAATTTCACATTGAAGGCAAATTCTTTTTCAAACCTACTATTTTCAAGGGGTTCGTGCCTAGGAGTACTTCGAGCGTGGAGGAAGTCAACGTGTGTGTGGAGCCTAACCTGGGCCACCACCGCGGTTCCATCAAGATTCCTTTGACGGGCAGCATCGGCTTGGAAGTGACTCCTCCCGAAGAGTGTGATGAGTATTCCAATGAGTCTTTGCAAGGCACTATCGTTTGATTAAGGGCACCTTCGTCATTCCGTCAACAACACTTCCAATCGCTTGTGGCTATACCCACGATTCGATTCCAAATCGAGCCGCCTCCGGACGATAACTTGATGAGATGATACGATTCACCCCCAGACCGGGCGGGGCTAACAAGTCAACAATGAATTTGCGCGGGAAGGGCGGAACAACGAGTCATTTCAGTACATGCAATAACGTTTGAATTGGGTAAAAAAAACGCCTCATCTAAAAAAACACCTGGCTTTGACAAAAAAACTCTTTTTACCATTGACCCCACCAAATGTGATACAGAACAAAAAACTGGCACCAGTTTCTCAATCGCTTACTGCTATACAGCTGCGCCTGTCATGCCAATTTTACTTTGTTTACACTTACTGGGACAAATTTTCAACCTTGTTTTTTTTTGTTTAGTCCAACATTTCGAGTCACTTTTTAAAACACTTTTGCCCCTATAGCAGAATGTTGAAAAAAGCTGGTAGTTTTTGGGTTCTGTTATTCCCTGACACGTTTTCCACTCCTAATTCAAAATGGCGGCTTGTTTACTTAAAAAGAACGTAGTTTGGGAGTTGATTGCACGAGCTTTCCCACCAACTAAGTAATTAATTTAATTTTTCTCGGATTTTTTTTTCTGAGTGCCGCACGTTTGCCTTTGTTTCCAGTTTGGGAATACGAAGAACGAGCCAAAAACGCTCTAGCCACAAGAAGAAAATACTCCTTTTCATCAAGTTATAAGCTAAAATAAGCGTAAAAGGAAGAAAAACTTGTCTTGACCTTTTCGGAATGTGATGGGAGTCAATTCTGTCCTCAAACGGAAGGTTTGTTGTGCATGATATGCATTTTATTGAGCCGTATAAAGCCTTCATCCCAAGGGCGGCAACCTTGCAGTATTTCATCACTTTATATCACTCTTTTAAAAAAAATATTTCCAAATGTCATAGCGTTGATGCTTGCAAAAAGTTTATCGATTGTTTTTGATAACCCCCTCGAAAGCAATTTTTTCTCAATTTTTTTTAGAATGCATGAAGAAAGCGTTTACCTTTTTTTTTGTGGGGGAAAACGCCTCTAAAGAAAATCTATGATATCTTCGAACATACCATTCACCTTGCCTGACAAAAAAACTCGCTTGTAAATACGATTCCATTAACTTATTTATGACACAAAAATACAGCATTTCTTGCCAAGAAAATACATCCTTAATCTAAACCACGCCCATAGTAACCATGTACAAAATGTACTGGTATGTATACCTTTAAGGCTCCCGTATAGCTAAACTTGTTATACCCAAGCTACCGCGAGATGGCACGCAACGTTCTTTGGTACGGGTGTCTATGAACGCGCATGGTTTCTGCGCATAAAAGGGCAAGAAGGATAACTGATTCTTTATAACCATGTAATGGATTTGCACGAAATATTTCTTTTAAAAACGACTTAAATAGAGTCTCCACATTTTGACCGGTGCCGAATTTTTGCTTATTTCGCCTAGGTAAAGCGTTAATTTGCGTTTTTCAAATTTGTAAAGGCAAAACTCTAGACCACTAAGAACGCAAAATACTGTAGAACTTACAGTTTTATTATATAATGTATGCATTTTTTAGTTTGTTTAAGAATGTGAGAGTGTAGGAGTGTTTGTTTTGCCTGTTGGGTTTCCGGTTCGTGGGAGAGATTTTGAAACATCTACAACATAACATCCACGAAAACACCTCTAGCAATCTGGAGAGTTTCGGGCTTTTCACGTATGAAATCGGAAATCCGACATTGGAAAGACACCTTTGGAACCCCAAAAGGCGTTCACACGGAACCTTTTATAACTCAAACCTAAACTCATGAAGGCCCCGTGTAAACTATAACAAAAGGACTGCATACCTGTGGTATGTGTCCTTTATAACTTCTTTTTTTATTAAATGTTTTTACGATCACGACCTGTTCTACAATCATTAACTGCTGCGCACGCTTCAATACATCCCAAAGCTTTCCCCGTTTCTCTTCAAAAACACCGATCCGTCAATGATAACTCGCCAAGTTTCCGTCCTTCATCTAACGAACGAACTTTAGCCAAGATTTCTCACCGCCTTCGACAAACAGCTCATTCTTTATTCTTTTTTACCTTTCCAGTTCCAAATTAGGGAGCGGACCATTGATTGTGAAAAACAAAGCCTTTTCTTGGAAAAAAAAATATTTTTTCTTGTTTTTTTATTCAATTTCTGAACCAAAAGTAGGGAACGGTCCGTTTCATGTGAAAAAACGGTTAACGGCTCAAAGCGTTGGGAAAAATAAGGCAAAAGAAGCTCATTCCCTTCCATAGGAAAGTTATTCAATTGTACTCTTTTCAAATCACAACTAGAATATCCGGAGCCGTCCAGCGAACGCTTAAAGGGTGGTAAAGTAAGTAAGTTACCGCTTTCTCCCGGCCAAAAAAATTCCCCAATTTTAAATTTAAGGTCCCGGTTTCATACCTGCGATCACGTTGCCGAAAGTCCTAATTCTACCAACACGAGCATTTTAAAACTTGTCCCCCTAAAGCATCCTAATTCTCTTCAAATTTCTGTAAGCTCTTTAGATACTTGAAAACTTCTGTGATTTTTAAAGCTTCTAGAGTTTGGAAGCCTCTTAATGCAGTAATAGCTCCACGGGATGTTTATTTACGTGTTTACAATACACTTTAAGTCCAATTTCGTAAAGCCTTTGCTCGCGTTCAGCACGAACAAGCGATTAACCACCTACGACGACCCTGGATAGGGGAAAAACCATGTTTCCATGTCCTGCTTCTCTATAATAGTACTTAAGAGACTTGAGAAAGCCCTCCCTTAACTGCTTAGTGACTCGGGGATGGTGATTATGCGTTTCGCTTTGGAAAATCAACAACCAATAATGGAATTTGATAGCGCTCCAAGCCCAAAACTGCACTGAAAAAATTTCTACTACAAATTCGTAGTAGCGCAAAATTCACTATGAATTTACAGTAAAACTACTGATATGTTATCATAAAATAACTTATTTTATGATAACATATCAGTAGTTTTACTGTAAATTCATAGTGAATTTTGCGCCACTACGAATTTGTCGTAAATTAACCAAGAAAATTTTTACAGTGTGGTTGAAAGATCCTTTGCAGGTGCGAGATGGGATATTGTGAGGGAATCGATATGATTCTTTGGCGAACAATGTCCTTGTGAATGATCTTGAGGTAATATCCATCTGCTAGAACAGGTAGACAACATTCCTTTAACTGCACGCTCCTTTTAAAAGCTTCCCCCTGGCCTGAAGGTCCGAAGGAAACCTCGTTTCCTTTAGGTTTTAGTAGCTTTCGGACACCATTGCTCAAAGCACCAGCGCATTCTTCGGCATCAACTTTCTCCTATTAATAGTAATCCTACACCCACCTTGACTCGGAAGCGGTCACTATTTGCATATTAGCTTACAAGAAGGAATCTTCTCACACATTAAAGCCTTCTTGTAACACTACTCCACTTGGCCTCGCCTTTCAATTCCAATTCTTCATTATAGATAGGCTACACATCCAAACCTTTCTCCTCTTTCCCTTCCAACCCCTTACCTCCCTTGTAAACAGCCCTGATTTACACAGCGGTTTGTAAAAGTCGACAAATAAATTGACTGGCAGAAGGCAGTTTACTAAAACGTATAGGAGCTATATAAAAAGGGACCCAACAATAGGCGAAATACTCCGTTGGCAAAAAAAGTTCAAAATTCGTCAATTTAGAACGTTTCGCGCTCTAAGGTCATTAAAAAAAACTTAAAAGAATAACACAAGAAATTGAAAAATAATTTCTTTACGGTTTAGATCTTCAGACTGACCAAAAAACTAAACGTTCACTTCTCTCCTTGAATTATTAGAAAGGATCGTTTCGGTGTTTGGGGGATTTTACATACAGTACAGTACACACTCATACTGAATGAGTACTATTACTTTTAGAACAAGGACATAGTGTGGGTTGTTCCGGTACCTGGATGACGGTCCGAAACACGACGAAAGGACACAACTCCAAAAGTTTAAGGACTTACAAAAAAGTCATCTATCTTTTTCTCTCCAGCGCACTTTCTCCCTCTGGGATTTGCTCTTATTATGAAACACGGCGTGAATTCGTGCGGAATGACTTGCCGAAAACTATTCCGTGCCTTCCTTTTCATGTTGTTACCAGCAAAACTGTTGACAATTGACCTCTTGCTTTCATAAACCCAACACTCCCCCCTTTCTTCGTCTCTCATCACATTTGACTTACGAATCTCAGTGCGAAATTACCCCTTCCCCAGAAAATAAACAAATGACAGAAAAAAATTGATAAAAAAATAAAATAAAAAATAATAAAGTACCTTTATCCGCTGCACACTGAAAAGGGTATGTAATGGTCATGTGGAGGCGAGGTGGCGGACTATTAATCTGTTTTTATCTCTAAAGCAAAAGCCAAACTTTCTAACCTCAACTTGCGATGGCACCCGGAAATTATTTCTGTATAAAAGAAAGACGCCAAAAAGAAAAAGAAAAAACACCTGAATAAAAGCATGGCTTGGCTATTACAGTAACTCGCTTTTTCTTGGCAGCACACGAGGAGACGTTGGGCACGAGGCTTTTTCGAAAAGAACCAAAAAAAAAACGTTATGTGCGATGCATTTCACACACGGAAAATCCAGTTGAAAAGGGAGCCAATTTTTTTTAACGATTTGGAAACTTTGATGGGGGATATAAAGAATAAGATGAAGTGGAAGAGGAAGAAGCCCAAAAGGCCCAAAAGAAAGCTTTCTCCTATTTCATGTTTAAGAGTTCCACACATGGGCTAACACTGGTCACACTTACCGGAGCACTTATAGCGTCATTATATGGGGAAGATCATTTAAAAGGAAGCGCGTTTCGGGCTTTTCTGGGGCGTGTACGTTACGTACTGTACCACTGGCTGTGGCTTTTGGACAAGCGGATCTTCTTTTCCCTTTCCCTTTGGAAACGCTTGGCTAATCATGAAAGTGGTAATTGCCATAACATAACGCCAAAGTCCGAGGAGAAAACCGCGAGCTACGGCATCCCCGATTAGTACTTCGAGTTACATTTTCACCAAAAACTGAAGATCAGAGAATCTATAACTTGCGGACAAAGTTTCACTGAATCTGCACCAATAAGAAAGGACCAAATTCTGACATCCTGACGCCCTAGAATGCGAAAAATAGACTACGTTGTCGGGCAATTGGGGACCATATCCCTCTCATTGCATTGGGATGTGACGCAAGAATGAAAATAATGAAGTGACGCAAGAATGAAAAGCGCCAACAATGAATAGCCAATGAAGAGGGGAGGCTCTTGCTAATGTTGCTTATCCTACTGTGTAAACCTATATACTGTGCATCAAAACACCAATTTTTCGATGTATTTTACTATTGACTTTTTGTTTTAAAGGAAATTTATATTTTTGAGTGGTGGTGGTTTTATGATCAAAAAAGATGAATGGAAGCTTTTCCCAACAGGAAGTGATTCTCATTGCAAAAGGTCTTTTCGCACGATTAAAGCGAATAGGAGCAACTCTCCAAGTCACAAATAGAACACCAAAAACAACTAAAAAGGGAACAACTTTCAAAGCCGGTTGTGATATATAGTTAACTAATAAACTCTCGTCTTAAAAACGGCGAATTAGTCGAATTAGTTTGACTAAAAAAGCGAGCTTATTAACCGTTTCATGGGTGACAACCATAAAAATGAACGCGTAACATGTAAGCCGCAAGTTGGTAACCCAAAATGGAGGGTAATTAGTATAAAACCACGTGGCGGGGGGCAACGATAACGAATGCGGTATTTTTCTCAAATTCTCCTATTCAATTCATCCCATTCCATCCCCGTTTTTTTATTCCAAAGCATAAGGTAGCCCACCGATGAAGCTGGGAACGCAGATCCATGTGGTCTTTTTCTTTCATGTTATTTTAAAAAAAAAAATGGCGCCCGTAGCACTGGGTCATCTTCGGTTTCTGGCTCTCCTATGGCCACCTGTACGGTAAGATTAAAATAAAGGTTACGGGACTACCTGGAACGTATTCCCATATATGTGATAAGACAATTACTGATTTTTGACTACTTTTAATTTGAATTCTTTCTCGTTCAAAGGTGAATAAAAGTAACAGACCCCTATTAACCCTTCTGTTGGGTACCCTGGTCAGGTTGGGGTCCGTCCCTAGGCTCTCTGACCACTTTTTCCTTTTGAAGAACCCTAATACCCACTTAGGTTTATAAAGTCACCAGGATGTAACCCAGTTCTAGAGGCAAGCCAAGGGAAGAAAGCCATCCAAGTAGGTTTTTTTGTGTCCCTACACGCTTCCTAAATGAACGACACGTGAGCGGATTGCAGGACAGCCTTGGCATGTATTAAGTACATGCAGCAGAGCACTCCTTATAACATTCCCATAGTCATTCGAAAGCTTAACTCGGAGCTCAGGTACATGTAATAAAGGCCTATGATTTGAGGTATGATTTAAGGTTGGACGGAAGAGGATCACTCTCACCTGTTGCATTCAGAAAACTGATTATGTTTCGGGTACTGGATACCCTAATACTCGTCGTTGGTCTGACCAAGTGGACCAGCAATGTTTGCCTCCTCCCTTATTTTAAAGTAAAAGGGAAGATCATTGCTTTTCTTTTATATAGGGCCATCTCTCACCCTTGGCGAAATTGACCGGATATTCTTCCATTTCTCGGGTGTGTCTTTCTCTTTCTCTGCTGCATCAAACCGAAGAAAAAGGGGAAGGAGAAGGAGTATTTAAGAAGCTCGGCGCAGAAAAGATATTCGTCTTTCCAGCTAAAAGCTTGATACAAGCTACAGGTCCAACGACTGACCTACATCGTCCAGCAGAAGAAGGTGAAAGGGACTCTTCACATCGTCCATATTAAGTCCCTGTTCGACTGCATTTTCTCCAGTCTTCGTCAAGCCGTGCGTTTGTGTGCTTCTGCCTTTGGTGCACACCCCAAACAGTGAAATTTTGGGAACATTCGATCGACGCGGGTAGGTGCAACGTGTCCCTATAGTGCACTGAAAGACCTTAAACGTTCGAAAATCTCCCTCGTGGTTTGACAGACGGGATTTAACGCATCTCCAAGTGATCTGAATTGATCAGAAAAAATATATAAAAAAATGGCCTGGCGTTGCGTCCAAGTAGCATCTACGCTACTGCTCTTGACGGTCGTGAGCGTGACAGCCGACAAACCCCAAGATGCACCACTAAAAAGAAGTCCACAGTACCTCCCCGGACCACTTCCGCAACACCCACAGGTAAGATCACTTTAAATTAGTTTACGACACTTTTTTATAGAGTACAATCACAGAGTCTGGTTAACTTGAACTGCACTTTTACCCTGAATGGAAAAAAAACGAAGCCGGGATTTGAAAATCGGATGTCTTCTCAATAAGATGTCTGATTTTTCCCGGAATTTTTGTTAGGTCTAAATTCGAGTCGGGATTGATTTTTTTTTAAAAAAAAAAGAAGGTGGAGTTTTGGGAAGAATATGAACGAATTTTTAAGCACTAACGGAGGATTAAAAAATTGGGTTTGCACCGGTTTAACGGTTTTGGGTTGTTTGTAGTTTGTATGTGGATGGTGTGCGATACTAAACCCAAACCTAACCTTTTTTTGTGTGTGTGGGTACCCTATGGTTTGCCACAGGCTCTGGGCCAGTATGTCAACGAGGCGCAGGCTCACCATCCCGTAGACGAGCATCTGCCACACCAGGCTCCTCTAAACAGTGCTAACCACGGCAACTACCTTGGGTCGCCGCCTCCATTGCATGCCAACCTTGACACCGACACCGGTAATCCGGCCGGCGAAGCTTACGTACATGTGCAACATACCATCTCCACAACCACCTCTCCTGTTCCTTTCCCTTACGCTCCCAGTACCATCCACCCTCCTGCACCTTACCTCCCGCCCGCGCTGACCCCCGCCGTCAAGGTTAACTACAGCGGCGCCCCCAAACGGCCCCAAATTCACTCGAACCATGTTGCACAGTCGTACGTGTCTAACCAACATCACCAGTACGAGGTAATAACAGACTACCTCCCTGATTTAACCCACGAACCCATTCATGAGCATGAACAAGGTAATAACCATGATGATAGTAGTAGTGATGATGTGTGGAAACCATTGCATGTTAACCCAGAGCAGGAACAGGTTCAAATTCCGACGCCAGTACAATTCGGTGACGAACAACCTACGTACGAGAGTCCCGTCACCGAACCGGCGCTTAACTACGACACAGCGACTGTGGCACGTACCCCCGAGTACGGCGAGAGAGAGCAGGAAAGTGTAGGGCCACACCAGCATGAAATTTATCCTGAGAATCAGAATCAGGCTGTCCACGAGTATCCTGGATATCTCAATCATCACCCGGGATCAGACTCTGATTACGTAGTACTTTCCGCTCCACTGCCTCTAGAAGGCGAGGTGGAGGTTCAGCACCACCAGCAACAGCACCACGAGTTAGAGCACATTGGTAACGACGACCAAAAGCTTTCAGTACAGACTTCTTACCATGAGCAAGACCAGGAGCACGCCGTTGTCCAACACACTGACCATGACAACGGCCACCAGAATCAGAATCAGTTTCAACAGGAATACCGTCACGAAATTTCACTTGATTTAGAACACCTTGTACCTGAAGAAGAACCTCATATTTCCTTCGATGCTCAACCAGATCATTTTTCTTCACAGCCTGCACCAGCATTGTACGCACCAGCACTGCCACCTCGGCCAGTCGGTTTGAACTACGGCCAGCCACCCCCTCCCGCACCTTACCACCACCACACACCCTCCGGCCCTAGCCACAACCCTTACATCCCCCAACCTCCTCCTTACGTGCCCCCTCAACCCGAGGCCCACCAACCTTACCAACCTCCCCAAACCGAAAGCTACCAACAAACGTTGCCTTTGATCCCCATCTACAGTTCCCCACCACCCCCTTATCCTCCCCAACAGCAACAAGGCTACCAACCCACCCCTCGACCGTTAGAGTACCCCACGCAACTTACCGAGCGACCTTACGTACCGGTGACTTCCCCAGTACGTCCTAGCTACCATGCTTCTTCTGAAGAAGAACACACCGGTAACAGTCAACCTCCCAAGGTTGGGTACAAAGAGGTCCAGGTACCAGCCTACACCCCATCCCCGAACGTACCCTCTGCCTCTCCTAACTACGAAGACGAGCAATCCAAACCTGCTGTCTCTACCATCAGAACGGGCGCTTACGCGACCGGGGGACCAGTGACTGCCCCACCCATCGAAGACGAGTACTTGTCTGACGCCACTCCAGTACCCGAAAAAGACACCGATGTGAGCGGGAAGAACGCGGGTACCGCCATTGTTCCACCTGAAGAGTCGCAATGGACCAAAGGCAGCATTCCTTTCGTATTGGAGCAAATGGGCTTCAACACCATCATCGATCTTATCATTCTAGCCGGCTTGGATGGCCAAATCGAAAAAGAGGGTAATGTTTGTACATTTGTTTAGTTTGCTTCCAATTTAACGTATGTAATAGGACCTAATGACCTTATTTTCGTCTAATGGACAGGTCCTTTCACAATCTTTGCACCTACGGATGCTGCTTTCGACTTTGTTGTTGAACGCCAAGGCGGTTTGGATAAAGCGACTGAGAACTACAACAAAAACCCCGAAATCCTCGACTCGGTACGATCTTTTCTCTTTAACTTGTTTTGTTTTGACGTTTTTCGTATCTGGTTATCTGTCTGAAAGCCAAGTATAGAGGTTCCTTTTATTTGAATTTCATTAGTCAAGCTTTCTCCTGTTCTGGCTGCTCTTGGCGGTCTTAACGTCCAAGCCTGATGCGAGAGGGGGAAAACAAAATTAAGAAAAAATAAAATTAAGGAAAAAAAGAGGAAAAGGGAACAGGAACCCATAAAACATCTGGAGAGAGAACCAGCAACCAACGTCCCTGCAAGGTTTTCTGCATTGCAAAGTGTGAAGAAACCTCTTAAACCAGTCAGGGGAAAACTGGACATGGACTTGAGCCAACCCAAACACTACTTCATACCGGACAAGTAGTCTAACAGGAAGTAGGACAACCTAGACATTGAATGTGCGCTAGACTTAACTAAAAGAACCGGAATCTTCTATTTCTCACAACGTTGTATACCGGTAGAATGCGAAAGTATCGACACTTGACCCATTCCGAAAGGGGCCTGGGTGTTCTAAATGAAAAAATTCATAAATAGACGACAGGTAGACAGCCTTCACCTTAATTGTGCCGCCCATAGTTCTTCCAAGACAACTTTCTCTTGCAACTCTTGCACAAGGGGGTGATACAACTCATGTAAAGTCGTAAAGATGGAAAGCATGAAGCACTTTTTCTTCCCCTCGTGGTCAAGCTTAATGTTAGCCCTGTTCGCTTAGTGACCACGCAAATTGTAGCTTGAGCAAAAATAGCCCAAAACTTGTTTTTCCCACGGTTTTCGGTACAATGCTCCTTTGACTGTGTCCAATAACACAATCCAGTTTGAGTGAGATCCGGAATCCAGGGCAGTGCGATTGCGAAGCTTCTTAGAATAGAAGAAGAGAAAAGTTGAGACTAATTGTTTTTTTGGTTTGAATTGTGTCTACAGTTAATGAAACACCATGTGGCTCCTGGTATTGTACCCTTAAGCGCCATGTACTCTCCCAACTTCTTGACCCAGAGCTTGACCGGAGCACCGTTGAGAGGCAAAACCTTTATTGCCGAAGATCAAGATTGGAAACCCGTGCAGGTATGAAACAGATTTCCGTACCACTTTTTAAAGCCTTGCCCCATAGCTACCGGGCCTTTCCCAAGTTTGGACACAACACTTTCTCCGAAATCTAATTATTCTCCTAAACTAAACTTTCTCGAATTTGCCTTCCAGGTTTTGACCATTAATGGCGCTCGCATTCTCAGAGGCGACATCAAAGCGAACAACGGCATTATCCACATTATAGACCGAGTTATGGCACCAGTTCCTCAAGCTGATATTTACAGCACGCTACGTGGTGACCCCGAAGGCAGATTTACCACCCTGGCGTCCATTATTGAAAAATCTGGCTTGCTCCCAGTTTTGGCTAACCCTAGAGGTGAACTAAACCATTTCAAACATTAGTTTATTTAATAAAAGAAAATTAATTACGTTTCATTTGTGGAATGTTTTGTAGATGGACCGTATACGATTTTTGCTCCCACCAACAAGGCCTTTTCTTTGATTTCCAAGGCAGATCTTAACGCTATCTTGTACGATCCCCTTCGTTTGAAGAAATTATTGCTGCGTCACGTCGTCAAAGATGTCATTTACACGGCTGGACTCCAGAGTTTCCAGAAAGCTTATGCTTTAGATTACGAGCTTTTATACATTTATCACATGAAGGGTAAATTCACGTCTTCAAACACACTTATTTAATCACTAACTAATTATATCTTTGCTTTGCTTTGTTCGCAGGCATGACGAAGGTAAATGGCGCCAATCTAATAGATATCGATATCACAACATTGAACGGCGTCATCCACCCTATCGATTCCGTACTGGGATTTTAAAAAGCAATTTAAAACATAACTGAGGGTCGGCTGCGCCACCTCCCGATGCTCAAAAACAACTCTTAGCAGGAGCAATGTTTTTTCCCTTTTGGCCTCTCGACTGACATCGAGCGGCCGAGGGGAAAACTACGACTGTAATTATTTGAAGGCGCGTTTGCTTGAATGTTCTATTTTCTTTATTTCGCATGTTTATTAACAGTGTGAATGATTCATTCGCTTAAGTTGTAGCTTTAAAAGCTCTTCAGAACTCTTTACACCATTATTTGTTCCTTTTGTACATACGTTTCCCCCCAGTTAAAACTTCAATAAATAAGCGGGTTCCAACAATGAACAATGAATAACTATACGGACTAGACCAATACGCAAGCCATGCTGCCAAATTAGAATAAGAACTAGGACACCGGGGCGCAAAAAGGAAAGAAATTGCTTTGTCTTGTCATAAACTCAAGATTCTAGGGTTCTAAAAGTGGCAGGAGTTTTTCAAAGCTCACAACGCTGGGATAAAGCGTTCAGGACTTGATCAAACTTAACGTAGCGATCTTCACCCGGCGCTACAGCTCCTTTACTGCCCCATAAGAACTTGAGTTGGAACTCGGTATGGAAAATATCCAGTAAAACTTGATCCATTTCGGCGTTTTCCATTAGATTGCCCAAGTTTCTTTCATAAAGAGGCAAGTTAGAGGACCAATTTCTTATGGACATAAGGTGGTCGTAAAAGGCGTCCAGACCAAAGTCTGATCCAGAATCTACCAAATTAAAATTCAGTCGAGGCACTGACAGACTGCAGTCAATAAAGTTTTGCAGCTCAGCCTCCCAAAAGATGATGGCAGGAAGTAAGTCTGGAATGGTCGTATTGGGCGCCGGCGTATTTTTGCCTTCTGCCATCAACTTTAACGCGGGCTTCAATTTGGCATCAAACGTATAAGCATTCTCCGTATATTGCTGCCTCGTCCGGTGCCAAGTGCTTCGCAATCTTTGAATCTAAAACAAACGCTTCTTCTCTTAAAACTTTTGTGCACAAAACTACTTTCTTCTGTTTACTTGAGGAGCACAGAGCGCCAGCATGATGCCCGTGAATCCAAGCGAATTTCCCAAAGCCGTCTTTGATTCTATGGCTACTTCAATCCATTTGTGCAGCATTTCAACTCGACTGGCTTCGTCTGGTTGGGTTAAGATTACGGTGGCTACAAACAGCTTTAGACAATGCAACCTGCCATCCAAAATACACAGTCCCAGTAGTTTGCAATCTTGCAATCAGATAGATTTGCATGACGACCATTAGTACCTTTCAAGTAAGTCCAAGCGTAATTGGCGTCCCTGGGGCAAATTGCACAGCGCGATCCCTGACGTAATGCCCACTCCAAAGTAATCTGGACGGTTATCATCGCTCGAATTTTTATCCAAGCCCAGTAGAGCCATATCCGCCTTCAGCAAATGCATGGCGATTAATCGCGATCCAAATTCTTCGAGCACTAAGTTAATTGCTTTCAAAGCCATGGCATCCAAAGGTTTATTCTCCGTAGCGGGCAATAGCAAGGTCTGTTAAAAAGAGTTAAAAAGAGAATGTACTAAAGGTTAGATAACAACTTTTGATGTTATGAATGTGGTAACGGGGAGAAAAACTCCGTACGTGAAAGTTTTCCAGATCCAGCGTGGATAGCGGATTCAAATTAGGCAATTTATACCGATCATCACATGCCACGGTGTCGTTTTCAAGACGTCGATCATTGTCAATGTCCGGCTGCACTTCTTGGGCATGGTTCCGCCTAGTATCCAGGAAAGAATGCCTCGTATCTGAAAACTTCCTATCTCTCAATTCCAGTAACTGATGTTGCCCAAGAACATCCGCTGGATTCATAGCTTCCGGCTCGTCCTGTAGCGGGGTTTTGTCAAGCTCAGAAGGTTCAGGAGATGGACTGATTTCCGAACCGTCCACTGGCAGTTGCGAAAGGGTAGTCGCTTCTGCCAGCGCAACGTTGGCGGCCTGATAAAGTCTGTCCTGGGCCTCTTTATCATTCGACTCATCCGCAATGGGCGTTAAGATGTCTTCCTCATTATCCACGGTCCGCTCATTAACCAAGTTTTCCGCCGCTTCAAAGTTCTGGTACAAAGTTTCCGGTGTGGAATGCGGCATCATGGATGGAATGCGACTGGGCTTCGGCGGCGGAGAGTTATCTCTACCTGAGCTGACTGCAATGTCCATTTTTTTTCGCAGTAAGCCTGGACTGAGCGTCGGATCGCTTGGAACGCGGCTCAGCTTGCTCTGATTGGCGACTTGATTAGCAATGTTCGGGCGCGGCAAGGAATGGGTAGAATATTTCGTCAGAATCTCTATGGAACTCTGGTTTTTCAGCTTGGGAGGTAACGTGGCGCGGTCTTGTGTCGGGGCGCTTTGGATCGTGCCGTACTTTTTGGGGGAGCCGTGCTGCTGGGAATGTGTGCGGAATTGGTCTTGAGCCAAAGCCGTCTGGTATTGACCGTAATGCGCGATGGCGTTGTAACAACACGAGTAATAAGTTAACGGGTATCGACGGTTCACAGGTGTGGAGATCTTGGCGCCTGAAGCCAGCGTTACGGGACGCCCACTGCCCACGTAACATGTAATCAAATCTGGCATGGAATCAAAAGGTTCGTCTTCTACGCGAAACTGTATGCGTTCGTAAACCGTATCCTGCTGGGCTATCAACTAAAACCGCAATAATGAATTCCTGGTGGCTTCAATATATTTCCTATGCTGACGCGCTTTACCTTGGTAATAATGAAATGTAGAGGTATACTACGCCAATAGCATGACAACACCAGGTCCCCGGGTTGGCCAGAAGAACAATCCCGGACTAAAAACTGTCCTTCGCTTTTCAGGTAAGATTCTGCTCGCGATCGAGGGATGGGGCCATGATACCACGCATGTGAGGGTAATTCTCGCGAATCTTGACTTAACTCCCATTCTAGTTCCTTCTTTAACCTTCTGAGTTCCTCTTCGTTGGGTTCTGCCGTCTCAGACTGTGAACAAACATAACGTGGATGTGTAAAATAGAATGATCTGGCCCTTAGTTAACGTTTCTTACCATGGTGGGTAGATTCTGGGTGCTTTTGGACGTGCTAGACGCTTTGTTGGACGCACTGAAACGGAAGACCAAGAAGCGACTTGAGAATTTGATTGTTGAAACTGATTCCAACGGTTTAAAAGCAGCACTACCAACTCTTTCCTTTAACCAACTAAGTAACGAGACTTTCGTATCCCTGCAGACTAAACAACAACTCAGGCCAGCACTGTGGCAATGGCTGCACTCTCCCCCCTCTTTTCGCTTCGGCTTCCACACACACATGTATACCCGTATTGATTTTCAAGCGTGTGTGAGGGCCCCTTCCCCAGCATTGTGATTTGGCACAAGTTGGGGGAGAGAAACAGACACATATGCTTGTTGGACTATACACATTTGCGTAGGGCGCGTATCGCATGACATCACTTGGGATCCAGCGGAACTAATCTCGCATGTTCCTTAGTTTGCATAATGAAATAAACCCCTTTAAAAATGTGTCACCCCTTTCGATTCAAAACCTCGCGCCTTAAATTTGATTCCCAAACGAAACACGAATATCAAAAACAAAAATATAACAAAAAACTTCACTCGTCTCGAATTCAATACCTTAAGTAAAAGGCCAGCAAAACAACATGCTAGATGAGTAAAACCACCTGCAAGCGCTCACGTGGTCATGTACATGATCCCTTTATGAATTGTGAGAGCAACCTTTTGAGTTTCTGATAGTATTATGAAACTGGGAAAGGAAAATAACACGCTACACGAATGAATAGGAATGTGACTGCGTGCAACGGCATAATAACGCTGCATCTGATCAATTCCTCTCCGGATAGGAAACATGATAATGTACAAATAAAAATAAATAATTAAAAAGGGGTTGAGACCCACCTCAAGTATCCATTATGGGGCTCAATGCACATACTGTGTCGTTGTCGCTTGGGCCAAAGCTGCTGAGCTGCTGACGGATAACCTAGGAGTGCGAAAGCGTCAATGATACAGTCATACAACCTTGACTTCCATAAAAAAGCCGTAATTAAAAAACCCAAAAAACAATTCCGCTGGTTGTCCGGTTCTCTCCCCCGCTGCGCTTTTCTAAACGTTGGCTAGCCTCCAATATGAAGTGCAATGATTGGCAGAATTACGGACCAAGTTTGGGACTGAGTAGAGTATATTATAATCGTAATCATAACATAATCATAAGCTGAATAAATCTCTGCTCCAACTACGTGTAAGGAAATCTGGATTCTCTAGCTACCGCCGCGGTTGTTTGGAGTGTTTATTACCTAATTTACATACAACTCCCCGCCAAGGTAAACTTATGAATCACAACCGTAATTACCTCAGAATAAAAACTGCCTTTCCTATTCTTTTTTTTATTTGAATTTCTTTCGTTTCATTTTCCGTTTTACCATTTTACGATTGTACGATTTACGTTTGTCTGGCGGCGCAGAGTGATCGCTGAGACACACTCGTAGCCAGCAAAAAAGTAGGGCTTGACAGTTCCCAAATCTTTCTTTTTCTTCTTAATTACACTTTATAGCACGTAATCCAAAGCAACGTCAACGTGAAAGGAAGCGTGACTGCCATGGTTGAAACTTTCGCATTTTACAGGCCTGGACAAACACTAACCCCAGAGACAATACCAATCAAGGTTTTTCCAGTAGTTGCAGAAAACCAAAAACAAAACAAAAAGTTTTTTTTTTTTTTTTATTAAAGTGTCCCAACTTACTTTTCAGCAACTTTTGGCGTAGGAGGACTAGACTGGATGCTAATTTAGCTCGGTGGGCCCCACTGGATATCCCCAATGCCTTCAAATCAGCCTCACCCATATGAATAACGTCCTGAATTAATGAGACCATTAAATACATAAAATATTCCCCTATCTTAAGTATCATAAAAACGTCGAAACTTACTTCTACGCCGCGATAGATCGTAAATTTGTCCAAATACTGCGCCAAATGGAGCTGATTTAACCATTTTTCAATCCCTAAATGCACTACTTTAGCTTCTTGCTTGCTCATGGTCTCTTTTATGTCTCTTTTAACTCTTTTTACGTCCCCTTCAACTCTTTTAACTCTGTAAACACGATTTAAAACAGACACTTGGCAATACACACCATACTACACTTCTACGCAGCATCCCAACCACTTGTTGCGAGTATCACTGCGTAGTTTTTTTCCCACTTTATTTATTCTCTGGTTGTATTACTTGGCGAAAATTGCCGCTGCTTGGGAGCCAAAAGCTGGGAATGATTAGAACGCCGCAGCTTTTCAACTAAGGAACTTTTCTCGGTTCAAATGCGTGGAGCCTTGTGTGTCGAGACTTGACGACTGAAGCTGAGTGTGCTTTTTTATTCTTTTTCGTCTCGGGCTTCAGAGAATTCTGGGCGAAGGGCCTCGCTATACAGAATGAATCTATTAAACGCTGCCGATTTCAAGCAGGTAGGCAAGGCTTTCTGAAATGTTCACTTTTTTTTTCTTCTTTCTCGACAACCCCACAGGATCCCCTAACAAGCTCACCGTTGGCTCTACCGATAAGACAATACTGTTTTTCAAAAATCCTGGTCCATGATAACAAGGGAGGGGTGGGGAGAAGCTTTTCAAAATCCCCTCCTGATAAGCTACCATGGAAACCGTTTTCTATACTTTGGGCAATTAACGTTACTGCAACTTAGGAACCATCTTTATATTGCACCACAAGACAAGATGACACCTTGTTGTACAACAAGCATTTTGCTCCATATCAACCGTTATCAACCAAGAGTTTTCGCCTTAAAAGGGTGTGAAGTTCAGAGAACCCGATCAGGACCCATTTTAAGCCCTTGATTTGCATATTATGACGTTTTTATGTAAGTAGCCTCCTCTTCCCCGGGTCGAAAGGTCGTTGTAGGCAGGCTCGTCTTGCTCCACTCCATAAATTAGGGAGCACAAACGAACCCACTCGGTTTAAAAAATAAAATAAACATATAACAAATAAAGCCATTGTCTTGTTCCTGTCGCTGTCAATATCCTAGACGTCACTTCCTGTACTTAAATGCACTTTGCCCCGTTTCAATTGAGATATTGCCACCTAAGCGTAATACATCCTAACCGCATCACTTCCGATGCCTTAAATGGCGAAATTTCAATTATTTTTAGTTTTATTTTTTACTATTTGTCAATATTTCCCCTTCATTTCGGCCAATGTAAAAACCTCGTCGTATTTTCCAATTCCCGTTCAAGGAAGCGAACAGGAACTCTTGTTTTATTCAGGCCCAAGACAAAGATTTGTAATCCAAGAAAAAGCAAAGACTTTTTTTTTCTTCTAGCCAACACCTTTTCTTCCCTTTTTCATTTTTTACATATTCCTATAGGCGTAATGATTGTGCTTTGCCCAGCTCTAACACTTCTTGTTTGGGGAATCCTAAAAAAAAGACGCCGGCCCCCATTTCTTCGCATATATCAAAAGATTGCTGCAGACTTCTTTCTTTCTTTCGAACGAGGGCTTAAAACGCATTGCAGAGTCCTGGACTGGCTTCAACTCGATAGGTCTTGGTGGAGTTGGAGTTCTCTATATTGTCTCAAGGAGGAGAAAGTGTTTTACACACATCTCTATGACTCCCAGCCGAGTGGGAGGAGGGTTGAGGGGGGTAAGGGTGGGTGGGTGTTGATGGTATATATTGCCAAGCAAGGAAGCAAAAAGCGTTGCATATGCAAACTAGGTAGGGCGGTAGAGAACTCCCGTGCTCTGCTTGTGAAATCAGCAAAGGGACCTGTGCAGCTGGTCCCTAAGCTGATTTGCTCCTAAGTGTCTCTTAAACGTTTTCATGGGGCCCGGGCCGTTTTGTGCGCAATTCCCCTACCCAACCCAATTTGTTCCGTGAACGCGTTAGGCAGATCTCGTGACAGCCATTGGCATAACAATGAGAAGCAAAAGAAAAGAGACTTTAACTGTTTTACTCTTGGGCTGGGGTGTATGTGTTGCTCGATATAGTCTTCGGGCTGCTCAGCCTTTCTCGCTCTCTTCTCTCACACTACACATAACACATTGAACACATGCCAAGCGTCCACCCACACGGTTTCCAACCCTCTCGTAGTAACGATGGGACAGTTGAGACTCTAGCGACACCCCAGGGAAACTTTTTCACTCCTTAACCATATTCAAACGACTTGCCATGATGATAACATGGCACCTATATAGAGAGAAGTACCGTTATAACTCAAACCCCTTCCTCAACTTGATACTGTTTATCCTAGAAGAGCGTTAAAAATCATAGCGCTTAAACCCTAACCTCCCTCCCAATCCCAACTTCGTCGACGGTAAAAGTGCTAGACACGTTATAATACTTTAGATTTCACTGTTGGGGCCATACGCCCTATGGTACGTTAAATTCCATTGGTCGGGCTGTACACGTTACCATACGGTAAATTTGAGTGTTGGGGCTATACGCCTTATAATACGTTAAATGTCATTGGTGGGGGACGGAATACGAGGGGTTTTGCTTATTGCGAAGCCTAGCACAAGTCGTTGTTATGGAAATGAGCCAGCCAGCCTTAATAAAAAGCTAAACTGGGTCTCCGTAGATACTTTTTGAAACAATACTCTTGCTATATAGCTATCTCCCAGCAGAAGTGTAGCTTCTCCTCAATGCAATGCCTTTTGGGTGGCAAAGGTTTTTCCTCGAAAAGTTTAAGTCGAGTTCATTGTGAGCGCCCATCAATTAACTCGTTCCAGGCCGCGTTTGCCTTTACCAAATTAGAGAAGAGAAATGTCAGCGTATATACTTAAAAGGAAGGGATACAGCAGGGAACTAATATTGGGGACACTTGGCGTGTTTTGGGTATACCCTAAACTCAGCAGCCAGCAGTAGAAACGCTGCTGCTTTGTTAATTCTCTTTTGCTTTCAATTCTCCCAGCCTTTTAAGCCTAAGACCTACCGAGAATCTCCATAAAGACAGGGTATAAGTATCACGTAATTGAACTTCCCCTGCCTCTTGTTCCTGTATATGTTCTTCCAAAGAATGTTTAGAAGATCAGCAGAGATGTTAAGCACATGCTCTCCTAACTATTCTGAAAACAGTAATTTTACAAATTTAGTTCATCAATTTATATATTTTTTTTTACAAAAGTAGTTATATTATAGATAGATCACAGATTTAAATAGCGTATTATTTATTTTTATTTATTATTTTTATTAAATATATTTAAATAAATTTAAATTTCGCAAACTTAACCAGTAATTTCGCAAACTTAATTAGAAATATTAAGTCTACAGTCTTAAGTTAGTTACTTTTTTCTATTTGAACAGTTTCTGTTTACAATTTGCAATTGCAAATTATCTACACTATATTTCTATCTCTAATTTCCTAACTTTTAGTTGCGATTTCCTAACTTTTAACTGTAATTTTCTACATTTCTAACAGTAATTAGTTTTCTAATATGTTTTCTGCGTACGGTTTTTATTTTCTCATTTAAAGCCATAAACTGTACTTAAACCTTGTATTTATCTTAACCGTTTATGATTTTAAATTCCGCTTTTAAAATGGAGGTACAAGATTAAGACTGTAAGTAATACAACTTTAAAAAACGGCGCGAAAAGTACTTTACGTAGCGTTTCAGTCCACGATGTACTTTTCACTGTTGTAACTGTATATAAGCTATCTAAATACATTAGGACCGTGTCAAAGTATTTCACTTAGAACGTGAAGGGCTTCCCCAGACCGCAAATATAGTATGTGTGACGGACTAATTAGTGGCGGTTGTAAGTAAAAAATGCCGAGCCAGAGTGCGAAGGAGGAAGGAAGAGAAGGAAGAGGGAATCAGAGGGTTCGTCCGGCGAGTTTATAGAAGGTGTGGTGTAGAACATGTGCTTTTGGCGGGCTTGGGCAATGAAGGCGTGAAAAATGCACTAGCAAGTGCAACTTGACGGCAAGGTTCGTGTGAGAACTAACACAGCTGATGGGGAGTTGCAAGATTGACGGAAATCCTCGCTCTTCCTCCCCTAACTTCCTCCGTTCTTGCACAAAACTAAGTAAGAACAAACCCTAAAACTTTCTTCGCGCTTCATTCCCTTACCTTCCATGATCTAACCCCGCTCCCACCCCAAAAAATGGGATATATAACGAGAGCGATATAAACACTTTTAACACGATAAAAGGGTATAAAAATCCTTACCCCACCAATCTTTATACCCATAAAGCCTTGCCGCCGGAGCCAATCCCTCGGAATCATTTGTCTTCTTATTGCGGGCCTATCCGGAAACTCGGGCTCCCGAAATCTTAAGGAAGAGTGGGTCTTTTCACCATCTGCACGCTGTGGTTGTTAGCTAATCTTCTCACGTTCTCATATCAATCTGGGCCTGGCGGAATCTGCCATTAGATGCTCCTTTGCTTGCACAAAAGGCGGGAGAATCCCTCAACCCCCAACTCTCCCTCAGGCCAGGACAGAATTATATAGAAAGTAAGAAGAAAAAGAAGGGAAAAAAGCGGAAAAACGACCTGCCATTTAGCCTTACAATGAACACGACTTTCAATCCCAGTCTGCTCTGGCTGGACAAATGACCCCAGCGACTGAACCTTACACCAATTCACACCCTCGCTTTGCCCCCCCCTCTAGCACCATGATTACACATACCAGAGAGACAATCTTCACGACACGGATGGGATTTGCTGTGCTGCCCTTCGCCATCCTCTTAATACTGATCACCCTTCCTTTTCCACAGAGCCTGTCATGGGCCGTCAAGAATGAGAACTGCTAATAACACCCTTCCGAGTATATATATTCTCCTTCTCCCCCCTGCTTTTCCATGCAGAATCTCATTTGTAATAGGCACAGGACTCGCTAATGAATGAATCAGTGTCCGCTTTTAGCCAACGTAATGTATAGACTTAATAACATCCACAGTACAGTTCGTACAGAAGCGTCTTCGGCAACAATGAAAAAGTGCACTGGGCACACCGTACTGGGCGAAGAGTCTTCAGGAACAATGGAAAAGGCGTACTGCCCATATCTTATATATATAGCGTATGGGGCAACAATGAAAAAGCGAGATAAACAGAGCCGAGCTTTACGGTAATCGAGTTAAGAGTAAGGCAGTGACTATACCAAAAAGTGGACAGGATTGGTAATCGAAAACTATTCGAGGAAGAAGAGGGGGGTGTTCTTATATAAGACCTCGGTTGCTATGCTGGGTTGGTTTTGGCAGGGAATGATGGTCCGGGAGTTACTGGGATAGGGTCCATAGGGAAACGGTACGCGGAATCAGGTGTCGGTCCATGGTGCTGATTCAATCAAAGGCGATAACGGGAGAATGGACAGCAGCTTGCAAGGGACCTTACCTCACAACAGTCCAGTCTACGCTTTTATATAAGTCAATATGAGTAATTTGCCAACAATCAATAGCACAGATCTTCTTTTTCCGAGTATTACGGCTTGCTCAACCTAGACTTAACTTGCCACCATCTAGAAAGTATACATAAAAGTATTACCAACTATATTACAGCGTGTACGCCATAATCTGCAACTTCACAACGAGAGAATGCTGGTACCTGTGTACCTTTGACGCCCATAAAGAGATTCTGAAGTTATGATAAAATGGTAATTGTAGTAATTGTACAATACAAAACAGACTTGGAATTACGTTATTATATTTCCTTTACATGTTTTAGTGCTACAAATGTAACCCTCAGATTCCCCTTTAACTTTAACTCGCGTCACTGTTCGTACCCAAATACAGCTGCTTAAACCAAAAGTAGGCGGTCCTTAGTCTTGCTCAAGTTTTCACTTCTTATACCCAACCCATTTTACGAAGAAACAAACGACGGTAACAGGATTAAGCCTACAAGGCGCATTAAAATTTAAAAAAAAATCAAACTTTCCTCGGAATATCGTGCCAAGTTTCACCATCTGCAGGAACTGGACGTGACAGTAGTATTATGCTACAATGTGGTACTACAGTACTATACACTATTTTTAATACACTAATAATATACACTATTTTTATGACACTTAATATAAGTTTAGCATTATAAATACATTTTTTTTGCTTAGTTGATACTTTTGTTGTTAAAAATAAGTCACCTCGGATAATGACAATGCCCGCTTAACGGCAAGTCGGAGGTCGTGCCCGGGTCCATGCTGTTAAGCGAGTTCGACTGGAAATGTAGCAGTACTATCGAGTAAGACTCTAGTACTATTAGTAAGCTTAAGTAGTAGTATTATAAGGCTAGTTTACATATATAAAACCGAAAATAAAACTGTAAAGTTGATCAGCTGATCAACTTTACAGTGTAGAGCACTGTAAGGCTAATCCCCAAAGAAAAGAAAGGAAATATCTAACCCAAAACAATAGCAGATTTTGGGGGCAAGGCATAAAAATCGTAAGGGTAAAGAGCTAAAACCTTATAAAGTTGGACTGGAAGTGGCTGGCAAGCCCAAACATCAGCTGAGAGGCAGCCAGTAACCGCAGACACTAATTGGATTGCTGCTTGCTAGCCCCAGGCCTAAAGTGGGACCCGCTTACGAGATTTTCCTTAGCGCCCTGATGTTGGGGGGCCGTCTGTGCTAAGCATGTAACCCAACAATAGCACATTTCCACTCTACCACAAAGAAGCTGCCAGGGAGCAAGAGAGAGAACAGAGACACACACACGCCAGTCTCGTTCGCTCTTTTTCCAACAGTGATAGTGATAATTTAAGAGGGAGGAAAGAGCGAAAAGAACGTAACGCAGGAGAGCCACGGAAAACGGAGCCTCTCTGGGGAATTTTCATAAAGGTCCGTACTCACACACACACAGGTTTTTCCTTAGGATTGAGATCGCCAACAGGAGCTCGGGATGTATAAACTGTAGGAGAAAAGAACCAAGTCTAAGAGATTGCTGGCTATGAAGGCTTTCCTTACATGGTTGCAGTGTTTTGTGTCTTGGGCTTCCGTGATTCAAGCAAAGCAATCCTAAGCCGGCTAGTACTTCCCATCATCCTTAAAACCAGGCAATACTTCTGGGCCGTCAGCACGGAAGAACTAATCTTTGGCTTTCGTTTATCCCGTTACCAAAAACTATAGAGCGGAAAAGCTGACCTGTCCCATGTCCAAAGTCCTAGAACTACACATCCGAGGAACAAATCAGCTTAGAGCCCGGCCAAGAAGAGATTGCTTTTTGTTTCTTGCTGTTCTATACTTGTTCGGACTGACTCAGTGTATCAACCATAAGCCACTTTGTGTCTCACTGATTCTCCTTCGCAGTGGACTCTATGCATTCATGATAGCCTGGAATGGAATTAGAGGGACTTGCTGACTGTGACTGACTGGCAGGCACTGGCAGGCAGGGATACTTTGGTCCTCTAAATATAAATGGAAATTGGGAAAAAAACATGAGTTTGGGGGGCTCAGTAGTGTAATAGTTGTGGGAATTGGACGATTCGGGGGAGAGCCTAAATGCTATACTTTGCTTTGAATGAGACTTGGGATGGCGTCATTAAATATTTACAACCATTGTCCTATCTATCTGTCGTCGGCAAGAAGACGGACTTTTTTACGTGAGAAAAACCAAACCAGAGCCAGCCTGGACAAATCACCCATTCCGCCTACAAAACGTTCAAACCAGAAGCAGAACGTTCAAAACGTTAAATATAAAGGGACTGCCCAGCTAAAAATAAAGTAATTTCTAACCTTTTTCTTACAGTTACCCGAATGAAACTGGAACTTAAATCTGGCCCTTGGCTTCTTTGGTTTCCAATAATGAATATTTTGGCGCAAGCTAATACTAATAGTTAAACCACAAATATACTTTTATAACCCGCAAATCGAGTAAAGTTACACTAAAACGTGGTAGAAAAGCACACCACAAAATAAATAAACAATAAACTAAAGCTTGAACCGTGAATTTCCTGTTTTGCCGAGCTCTATTGGCACACGTTCCGCTTGGCGCGAAGTTTGAATTGGGAAAAAAACCGTTGGGCAAAGAGCACCTTGCGGATGAGCTCTTTGACGGATTAAATGGGCTTGGAAAGTTATCTTTTAAAGCCAAGATCAATCACTCATGTTATCGTCGTATTAGTCATGAAGAAAAGGAAGAAGCCTCCCCTCTTTCCTCCCTGGAGAAACAGACGGACCTTTAGATTGTGAGCATGTGAGGCAGTTGTCTAATAAATAATGCAACACGTGGACAGACTTGGGCCCTCAGCCATGTAATTTCCCCCATCATTTGCCTGCCATCACTGGGTGCATTACAGACACACATGACTATTAGGGTGTAGACGCCAAAAAAAGTACCAGGCATTAAATGAGGCATTCTCAAAATAGCAGGGCAGCGCACGGTTCCTTGTCTTGATTGAAGCGAACAAAAACCATCACAACCGGCTAAGGAATGGTAAAACAGTCAAAGCAAAAGGAAACATCCATAACACCCAAATCAAGGTGAAAAACAACAAAAAAACAAAAATAAACTTGGGAAATTCAAAGATTGACAACATATTATGTTTGTTTTGTTTACACTTGGGGATAAATTAACGAGTTGGACATTTTAGGAAGCATGGTTTGGACTAACGGTTGAAAGCTACGGCCGAGGAAGTAAGGTCTCATAAAGGAGCTGGAGTTGGCCGAGAATTCCGGGGAACTGGGATTAGAGGTCCGCATCGACGGTCCGGGCAAATTTCCGTGTTCTTGCAGCGGGTAAGGGTTTATCGTGTAATTGCTGTCATTAGGGTTCTGGAAGAGTTCGCCGTGTTGACTTTCCCGGTGTCTTCGGAGGTCCACTTTGCGTTGAAAGGCCCGGCCGCACGTATCGCAGGAAAAGGGCTTGTACCCTGTGTGTTTTCTGGAATGCGTAATCAGATTGGACGACTGGCTAAAGGCTTTGCCACATACACCGCATTTATGGGGCTTTTCACCTGCGAAATGCAAACAAGCAGCACTTGAAATCAATCAAGTCGTAAAAAGCAAAAAAGTACCCCGTGTTGCAACAAAGTACCCTAGGAATACTTGCACATAATAATACATAAACCATACTTCACTCTCATAAGGAAAAGAGTACCCTTTTAACCCAATTAATTCCACCTCGTATGTATACAACTCGCTACATCGTAGCTTTGGCTCTTTTTTAATTCAATTAGATTGAAAAGCTCTTCTTTACAAGTTCCCCCCCATAACTTGAGAAATCAAATTTAATAAAAAAAGGAGCAGCCACTCCCTTTCAATAACAAAAGACAAGCCTAGTAGACTTCAGATTTGACTTTTGCTCGTTGCCAGCTTCATCGTAATCTCGTTTCGCTATTTTCTTTCTTTCTTCCTTTTGGGGGTTCTTGTTTGTCCCTACTATATAACTGCAGCATCCTTCCGTTTGCTTCACTCTCACTCTTGGTGCTTGGCTTGTCTCTCTCAGCTTCTCTCTCAGCTTGACAGCTTTAGCGCGGTGGGTGCTTGTGGCTTGTTGTGATTCCATCGCCGCTCCTGCACTGTCAAGTGCACTCTGCTTGAATTACGGTCACAGCCCGGGAAAATATTTGGCCCTATACAGTCAGACGAAACATAACGTCTCCTGAGACACTCGCCTTACCTTCCCCCATCGGACCTCTTGACTAGGTAATAGCTTATGACAACCCCTGCACACATGTAATACTAAAGGATAACTTATAATGGATTTAAGGTGGTTCTTCTTCTTCCCTAACCCTAACCCCCACGTTTGCCTTACAACGTTGTTATAGACTACTAGCTGGGGGTGGTAGATGTATGTAAGCTATAATACAAACACAAACACAAACCACACACTAGACATTGCCGAACGCCTTCGGTCAAGGAAAATAGTGTTATATTCGACAACGCGACACACTTAACGACTACCAACCCCGACTCAAGGACTATCATACAAACCCCGACTTCAGGACTAGGTTAGGAAGGTTGGGTTAGGACTAGGTTAGGTAAGGTTATGTTAGGACTAGGTTAGGTAACGTTAGCGAGGTCTAGGTTAGATAAGGTTAGGACTAGGTTAAGTTAGGTTAGGACTCGGTTAAGTTAGGACTAAGTTAGGTTAAGTTTGGACTAGGTTAAGTTAGGTTAGCTTAGGTTAGGTTAGGACTCGGTTAGGTTAGCTTAGGTTAGAACTAGGTTAGGTTAGG
>JAGJRP010001447.1:0-15483 GCA_022832235.1 Lepidurus couesii
AAATAAATTATATATAAAAATAGTTCAGGTACTTTCTTAGGCGATGCTTGGGGACGTGAAGGGCTTGTAGACTCCAAATCTGAGCCGTTTTCCATTGACAAGAAATCTCGTAGCTTTTTCGAGGAGGTTAATAAAGGCGAATCCGGTTGTATCAAAAGGTCGGCAACTATGGGAATAAAAAGCAGTTAATTAATAAGGCAGTTTGACGAATCCAGATGCATTTGAAACGTAAAGAACGAGTTATATGTACTTTTGATGGGGCTAAGTTGGTTGCTTTCAAAATCAGCTGCTAAATGCATGGCTTCCTGGGCGATGGCATCCCAATCCTCTAAAATATCACAGGCGAAGTTGGGTCGGGCTTCATCCATCAAACTCAGATGATCAAATTGATAGGAAGCTGCTGGAGAGCAGCCGGATGCAACAGGTTTAGCTTTAGGACTGTCGCTTAATTGGACTAAAACGTCCACATCATTCCCATCGGCAGCAAAAGCCTGAAAAGGTCGTTTATCCGAGGTTTCGGGAAGACTTTGCTCTTCTTTCTGGCCAGCTGTAAGGCCAAAGGGATCATCTTCATGGATGGTGAAAGGGTTTTCAACGGACGAACACAGTTCGTAGATTAAACTCGAGTTGGGATCGTTCAAATCCACGAGCAAACCCAGAGGAACTCGACCTTTACATAAAATAAACAGAAAATAGACATAGAGATTTAGAAAGGGTATTCAACAAACGTTAAATGCAGAGAGAGTTTGTTTGTTGGTAGTAACACTTAATTTTAATTTTAAAGAAAAGAAATTATATTTATAATTAATTAATTAAATCGCTCCAAAGTTGGATTTGGAAGTGTTTTATTTGCATTTTTATAGCTCATTTATGAGTACAAGTAACGATTTAACAAAAATGACAAAGAAATTATAATTACCTGACATTTCAGTAAAAAATAACTATGCACTCATTTAACATAAAATCAGCAAAAAAAAGGAATGTTTTTCCTAGCGCCTCTCCCTAGAATTTGGTACCGAACATTTTAAAATTTACACTGTTGCCGCTTAACTAAATAATAAAATCAATGCAGCGCTGCCAAGTTTAATATTATTGCTAATTAACAAGCTAAACACGTTCTTTCCTTATTAATGCACCTAAAATAACTAATCAGTTAAAACTTAACCGCTTCGGACGAAACTAACCTTGATTTTAACTCGTCAAATGCTTTGAATCATTTATTTGTTTTCATTTCGTTTGAATATTCATCCTATAATGAAAATTTAAGCATCCTTTTATCTACACCAAAATCAATCAAGATAATATAGATCTTATTTATCTCCCTTGGTGACAAATTCTTAACGTTATTAGTCTCGGAGCTGGAATAAAAAGTTCCGCACAAACGTTAATTCCATAGACGATAATTGTTCTCATCGTAATTAATTGGAGAGCATCCGGTTCCTGACAATAGATCCCTTAGTGTAATGCGGTGTAAAGCGAGAAGCATCGGCAAATCGGAATCCAAGATAAAGCGAGCAGAGCGAAAGAGAGCGGATTTTGGCTGGTGCCCGCTTGGGCATTGTTGCCGCAGGTCTCCCGCCGCAGTCTGGTCGCTAGCGCCGCTCGTCGCCCCTACAGGCAGGCGAGCCAATGGGAAGCTTTGGACCCGTGCTGGTTCCTAGCGTCGGCCCCGTAGGACTCTGGCATGTTACATGACGGGTGAGTGTTACTTTTCAAGGAAATTATTTTGCTGATAAATTGTGAGGGAAAACAGGGTGTGCGAAGCTTGTGACCGCGTGTTATCCTCCCGCCACTCACAATTACACCTCATTTAGAGTCAGTGCTTTAATCAACACCGCATTTACACTTTTTTAAGACTCCCCAAAACAGCCTTGTTCTTCCCCCAGTCGTAGTTACCGTTTGGAAACGCCTTTGCCTTGGCTTTAGCTTGGGCTTTTGCTTCCAACCAGCCTTTGTGTTCTCCGTTTCTCTTGTGCCTGTGTTGTGTTGCTTCTATCTATTGCTAAGGTTATGCTTTCCCTCCCTTTTTTAATTAAAAACCCCAATCAATTAACGCAGGAAATGGAAGCTGCCTAGTGTGCAGGAAAAAGTGGACAAGAAAATTTCCCCAGGATTACTGGCGTGTGTCTTGAGTGTGTGCTGGTATTTACGTTGAGAGCAGGAAGAACAAGAGCTGGAAAAAGAGTCAAGTAAAGGCAAAAAGGCAGGGCCTTGGGTTAGATGATGGTTTACATATTGCTTAGCCAGGCCAGGATTGGTTGCAAGCCTCCACATTCGGCCTTTCTCATTTCCGATGGCGACAAGCCAGAAGAAAAAGGGAAAGGAAACACGATTAATTCCCTGTAGAGATTACAACCGAACCTGGGCAAATTTTTACACGCTTTTTTAACAACTTCTCTTCACTTTTTCAACCATCAATCTTTCTTCTTCCAAAAATTCCGTTTTCTTCCCTAAAAATTCAGTTTTTCTTCCCCCAAACTTCAGTTTTCTTCTCCAAAAATTCAGTTTTCTTCTTCCAAAAAGTGTAGTTTAGTTATAAATGAGCGCCTGAAACTTGGAAAGTTAGCTTGAACACCTAAAAGCGTCTGAAGACGTTAGTTTTCAAGTTTTTTTTCCCAAAGATTCAGTTTTCTGCTCCAAAACTTCAGTTTTCATCTTCTAAAAGCTTAAATTAAAAAAGCTTAAATTAAATTTAAAAAAAGCTTAAAAGCTTAAATTAAATTAAAGCTTAAAAGTTATAAATGAACGCCTGGAACTTGGAAAGTTAGCTTGAACATCTCAAAGCGTCTGAAGACGTTGGTTTTCAAAGATGAAAGCCTATTTTTCACTCTAAATAAGGTGTAATCTTCGCGAAACCCCGAAAACTTGATTAGTTTTGACACTGGTGCTATTATGCATGAGCATGATTGAAAAGGTGAGGGTTGTAAGGTTCCATTTGCAATTCCTGTGCAGTTAACGAACATTTCTGGGAATTTTTCTGTACGGAAAATCACTTTGCACCAAGTCAAGATGTTAGGAGCGTTAGTAGAACTGAACCAACTGATTCAGAATCACAATCCAAATCCGCCGATCCTTTCGTACGTAGCTAAAAAGCAGAAATGCGGGAGTTGAAGCCCAAAGTTGGGAATAGGGAGGAAGAAGAGCTAGAGTAAGAAAAAAAAAATCAGTGAAAATGTTATTTCCAGTCGAGGTTTCCAATGTAAACGCGGTTTCCCGCTCCGGCGCAGGTCAAGTGGCGTCCAAGTCGATCTGCGCGGCGCCTGCGCACGCGAGTCATGGGCAAGCCAATCACGGATCGGGGTCCGTACCATTCTCAACCTTGCTGGGAGATACCCCTTAGCCACGCCTACCCCGCTTCCGGCGGTAGCTCTAATAGCCTCAAGGTGTAACGGTAATCACATAAGGCTCATTTACCACCCCTCCCCCCCCAACGTATCAGTCCAGGACCGAGTATTATTGCCGCGAACCTTTTTCCAACCTCGCATCCGTTTCATTTCATTCATTATTACTCCTGAACCTTAATTAGCAGCTACTTAGAGGTGTTAAAAGTACTTTTTCCTCTAAAATTTTTTTTAACACTATAAAGATGGGTTTAATCAATATTGACAAGGTAATTACGGATGCTGTGTGAATTAACAAGGTTAGGAAAGGGATTTGCGAGTTGTGGGATGCCGTACCGGTATGACGTCACTTTAAGCTCCGCCCTGAAATGATTTATTGCAGGAAAAGGAAGGAAAAGAAGAGTTTTTGTAACATGGTGATTCCCAGAAATGTTCTCGAGTGCTTATAAGACATCCAAATCCAATTCCGATCAATAAGGAAGGAGAAGATATGTGCAGAGGGCGTAACCAAGCGTTAAGGAAGCGACCTCGCCTAATTTTTTTATTTTTTTAACGTTTTTAAAAAGTAAATGGGAAAGAGTGTTGTTAAACTTTTGTATTTGTTTGTTTGTTTTGGGTTGTTATAGATGCAGGCACTGGTCAAATTCGTGTGGCTGCTTATCTGTCATCGTTATGAACGGGTCCTCTTGTTTTTTCTTCTGCTGAAAAGAATACGGTACAAGGCCGTGGGTTTCCGTCTCGAACGGATGCTTTTTCGAGACTGAAAACTTTTAAGTGTGTTCAACCGAGTATGGATCGCGATCGGCAACGATTACTTGATGTTATAGAGTGAGACTTGATTTTTTCTCTAATTCATCTGTCGCCATCTGACGCTTTTTGTTCATTATTTCAACATTTTCGCGTCTTTTTTTGTAAGGATTTTTTGCTTCTTAATTCGTCATTTCGATATTTTCTAGCGTTTTTATTTCTTTCCAATTTAATACCAACGTAGGCTTTCGCCTGTTGAGCGTTTTTTAATTTATGTAATAATATCAGTTTTATGTGAGCTTTTAGTTTTTATTAATTTATTAATGATTAAGTTTGCGTTTTGATTATTTTGTTAATAATTTGTCTATTTTTTGTTTTTTGTTTGTCTTTATAGTGACCCTAATGCACTGGAGAATTTCCTGGGATTATCGAGCGTAAGTTAGTGTTTCTTCAAATCTTTCAAGAAAAGCGGACGAGTTTCGGTACAGTGGAAAAAGAAGCGGACTAATTTGGAAATTTTCATTTGGTTTAGTTTGCAGCAGAACAACAAGCTAATCGTGCCTATACGCAAAGTCCTGCCATTGCGTCGCCAGCGTCGGTTATTCAGGCGTCGTCGCCTTTCTCCGCCCCTTACGCTTCCGCGTCACCTAATCCTGCCATCTTGCGGTCGCCCGCGCCTGCGCGCTCACCAGCGCCCATTCAGCAATTCCAAACGGTGACGTCACCGGCCTCAAACGTCCAGGCGGGGCTCAGACACGCCCCGTCCCCTCTACAACAACCCATGAGGCCCGGATCAGTACCTAATACGCCCGTACCTTCCCCAGTGAGCTACCCCCCCGGTCCTGGACCTGGAACGCCTGTTTCCATTGCCAATTTCAGTCCATCCATGTTGCAGGTACATATATGTATATTTTTTTTTACTTTTCCACGCCACATTTCTGAATTTTCTTATTTTATTTATTTATTTATTAGCTTTTTTTTACTTATTTTATCCCATTTATTCTATTCTATTTAATACTCTTATATTTTTTTAAATATTTATTTCATGTATTTGGTCCATTTTATTTAATTTTTTTCATATAATTTTCATATAATTTTTTCATAATTTTTTTTCATATTTNTTATACTGTATTTTTCTTATATTTATTTCATGTATTTGGTCTATTTTATTTAATTTTTTTCATATAATTTTTCATATAATTTTCATATGATTTTTTCATAATTTTTTTTCATATTTAATTTGTTTTTTCATTATATATGTATATTTTTTTTACTTTTCCATGCCACATTTCTAAATTTTCTTCATTTATTTATTAGCTTTTTTCACTTATTTTATCCCACTTATTCTATTCTATTTTATACTCTTATACTGTATTTTTCTTATATTTATTTCATGTATTTAGTCCATTTTATTTTATTTTTTTCATGTATTTTTTTCATATAATTTTCATATGATTTTTTCATAATTTTTTTTCATATTTAATTTGTTTTTTCATTATATATGTATATTTTTTTACTTTTCCATGCCACATTTCTAAATTTTCTTCATTTATTTATTAGCTTTTTTCACTTATTTTATCCAACTTATTCTATTCTATTGTATACTCTTATACTGTATTTTTTTATATTTATTTAATGTATTTGGTCCATTTTATTTAATTTTTTTCATATAATTTTCATATAATTTTTTCATAATTTTTTTTCAAATTTAATTTGTTTTTTCATTATATATGTATATTTTTTTACTTTTCCATGCCATATTTCTAAATTTTCTTAATTTATTTATTAGCTTTTTTTACATTCTATTTTATACTCTTAAACTGTATTTTTTTATATTTATTTCATGGACTTGGTCCATTTTATTGAATTTTTTTCATTAAAAGGCGCTGCATAATTCGGGTGCCATAACGATCAACTCGAGTATGTTGCAAGGGATGCCTCAGCTGGTGGGGGGTCAAATGCAGCAGCTAATGGGCGGTTCGATGGTGCAGATCATGTCGGCTCAAGCCATGGCCACGCCCAGTCCTCCTCAGCCGCAACCTATCTCCCACCCCAACACGACTATCCGTCCTACTCCTACCACTTCTGGCCGCTCTAAGCAGCCTCAACTACTGCCGAAGCCTTCCGCCCAGCAGCAGAGCAATTCCAACAGCAATTCCCCTAAGACAAGTACCATTGCTCGCGCTGCCACCTCCAAAGTCCCTTCTCCAGCTCCTCAGCCCGTTCAAAACGTTCCGCAAATCCATCATCAACACCATATCCAACAGCAGCAGCAGCAACAACAACAGCAACAACAGCAGGCCCAGCCCCAGCAGCAGTTTTTCCAAGCTCATCATCAGTCACCGCAACAGAATGGCAATTCCATCGTTTTTAACCAAGGAACGGTCCTCTCCAGTCAACAGGGAGGCGCTATGGTGCTCAATTCAGTCATGGGCCATGCCGGTGGACAGCAGTTCCTCATCCAGCAGCCAGGAGGCGGGTTCCAGATCTTAGTCCGGCCCCCTCAGCAAGCTACAACGCATGCGCAGGCGGCCGCCAACGCGAATCAGCAGCGAGGACACACAATACTTGTTCCGCATCCTCTGGGAGGGCTGACGAACGCGCAGATTCTTCGATCACACCCCCAACAGCAGCAGCAGCAGCAACAACATCAGTTACAGCAGCAGCATCAGCAGCTGAATGCGCAGGCGCAGCAGCAAGCGATGCTCAGGCTCCTGTCGCCCAATATGGGCGCGGTTCAGTTGCAGCAGATCCAAACGCCGAATGGCCCCGCCTACATTGCGGTGCAACAACACTCGAATCCAACGATGAACCTTCAGACAGTCGCGAATCTGCAAAATATGCGAACGTTAACGGCGCCCCATAACGCTAGTGTAAGTTCAGGGCATTTGTACAGTACGAATTCAAACTTGGCGCCCATGAGTGACGACAGAACGCATGTAGTGAGCCCTGCGCAGGCGTATAACACGGTGGAAAGGGGGCAGAGCATGCCGCAAGTGAGTGCGCAGGTTTCGGGGCAGCCTGTACCGACTGCGCAGCCGCAGCAACAGCAGCAAGCTCAGCCGGAGCCTGCGCAGACGCCCGCGCCGCCGCCCAAAAAACCCCCACCTAAGAAGAGGCCGAAGAAAAAGAAAAAGGAGGAGGAGAAAAAAGAAGTCAAAAAGTTAAACCTGGAAGAGTTGCTCAAAGAAAGTGGAATTACTGAAGAAGAAGGGTTCGATTTTGGTTTAGATAGTGTAGATGAAGGTCCTCCCCCTCCCCCATCTAATCCCCCACCACCCCACCACCCACCGCCACCCCAACGCCTACCAGAGCCGTCGCCGAGTGCAGATGGCCCGATGATGACGTCATCCATGCCCTTGCAGCTCACGGTTGGCGAAGACGGGCAGCTGGTGATCCAAGGGGGGCAGGGACTCTCGGCTCAAGAGGCCAATCAGGCGCTTCTGCAAGCCTTGCAACAACACGGCTTGTCCCTGGCGACTCCCAGCGAAGCTTTGGAAGGCAGTATAGTGCGGGAGCCGGCCCAGGCAACACAGCCTCAGCCGCAACGGGTCCAGACGCGTCCCAACCCGCCGCCAGCGGCAAAGGAACAGCCCAATATAGGCTTCCAAAATACGTTCTTGGAGAGTTTAGCGCGGAGTCAAAATATACCGACGCCTAAAAAACCTAAAAAATCGTATCCCAAGAAGAAAAAGAAGAAGGACGAGCCTGTAGCTCAGGCTCCACCCACCAATGTATCAGCGGTTTCGGAAGGCGAAACGGGACAGGGAAATCAAGGGAATAATACACAAAAAAATGGAATCAACGGCATGCCCACCTATGTAATAGCACAAGGCGACGGAGCTACTCAAACTAGTAGTAGTAATCCACAGACAAATTCGACCATGATGTCGGTAGTCAATATCAATAGCGGGCAAATGATGCCGTCGAATATTGTCACGCCCAATGTTATGACGCAGGCAGGAGGCAATGTGGTCCATCGGGTTCAAACCATTCAATTAACGCCCCAAAATCAACAGGTAATTCAATTTTCCACATTAGTTTGCTTATCTTGATGAAAGTCTAGAATTCGAATGAAGTTTTCGTTGTGTACATTCTTTGTCTACCAATTTCTTCTTAGTTTAATTTCTAGAAATTCGTTTTGAGTTTTACACACAGTATTTGTAAGGGCGAAAGTGTGAATGTGGGATTTTACATATTTGTTTGGGGTTTTTATAGAGTTTACGGAATATCCAAGCGCAAATCCAGTACTTGACGAGCAAAAAAGATCCTTCACTGCAAGAATCGACGTTGCTACAAAAGCTGATTCAGCACCAGCAAAAAATCCTCATGACGGGCAAACCTATTCCCACAATTCCGGGTCAACACGCGCAAGGCGTCCAATTCGTGAGTTCCGCTTTTTTCCCTCTTTTTATTTATTTATCAACTTTCTTTCGAGTTTATTTGTAGAATTTCGTTTACCCATGCATGTCTTTTCGTTTGCCTGTAGTGTTTTTTTGTTAACCTTTTGTTTTTGTTTCTGTTATTTCGGTTATTTAAAAAAAAGAATTCTCCCATGAATGCCAACCATAGCCCAAACGATTCGAACCCGATTCCCCAGCACGTGAACACCAAAGGCGGCCATAGCAAACCTGTGCCTGCTAATATTCAACAAAACACCCATTTGGCCAACCTTTTACGCGGAGATAAACCCGCCACCCCAACCAGGGTTAGTTTTTTAAGTTATTTTTGTATTATCTCTTATTTTTAATATTATTTTTTTAATCGGAATGTTTTTTTCATATTAATGTTTTACTGCTTTTCCCGTTTCCCCTTCTGTGTAAGCAATTGCTTTAACACATCGTATTTAGGAAACAGTAGCGAGGAATTTTAATGGAGATTTTGGGGATTTTTTGAAATTTTTAGTTATTAATTTATGGTGCTAATTAAACCTTTTTTTGCGGAAACAGATGGCGACTGCCAATGTGAATCAAGCAGCACAACCGGTGCGTTATTTCCACCAAATTGGGAACCAAGTCATTAGTCTAACGCCACAACAATCCAGGCCCACAACAATGGTAGCTTCTCCGGCGCAACAACCGACTTTAGCCACGCCTACGCCTATGTCTGCTGGCCCCCAGCCGGTGCGGCAAATGGTGATCGTGACCCACGCGTTAGCTCCGCCCACTCTGACGCCGGCTGTGGTGACGTCCGTCGCTGCCAAAGTCATCGTGAGCAGCAGTACAACGGCGAAAGTTATGGTGGTACCGGCCGTGAGTCTGGCGAACAGTACAGCGAGTACCAGTACGAGCAGTAGTAGCGCAGGACCCGTGACTGTGGTCGCTAAGGCGCCGCAAATGCCAGTAGCGGCGACTGGTAACGCGAATACTGTGGCTGTAGCTGTTAAAAGCGAGCCGAGCCCGGTTGCAACCCCGGTAATTACAAGAGGGTTGAAAAGAGGGGCGATTACCCCTCCCAAACCCTCCATTAGCAAGAGTACTTTGTAAGTTTGGGGTTTTGAAAGAGATTGTGCGGGGTTAGAGATTGATTTTTGGACTTCTGCGCGGTCTAGGTTCGAACATCAGCTGAAAACGGACCAAAATGGCGGTTTAACGCCAGATTGCAAGTCTCCGTTTAAGAACAAATCGAATGCGTGTAAGAGGCTCATTAGGTACCATGTATTTCACGAGAAGGAACCACATCCGAGAGAAGAAGAGAAGGCGGAAGAGTGGTTTGAAGCGACAGCGGAACATTTCGCACTCAAGTTCCGCCAAATGCTTAACAAATACCACTATTTGTTGCTTATGGACAGTATGGTAAGCGGTAGATGGGTTAGTAAAGTAGGATGGAAAGTAATAGACATTTGGGGTTTTGTGGTTTAGAAAGAAGCGCCTGCTTCTGAATATGTGATGATTGACCGGTTATTCGTAGCTGATGAAAAGGGGTTGTTGGAACGACTCAAAGACGAAGCTGCTCAACCCAAAGAGGGTAAGAAATTTGGTACAAATTATGTTACGGAGTCTTAACTATTCTTGTTATAAACAAACTATTGATTAATCGGAAGTAAGAAGCGATTAGAACCAACTAGTAAACCAACTACTAATCTAAGTAAACAAGTTCCTACATCAACAAAAGGATATCTAATGGTCTCGGTTCAGAATACGTATTTCTTTACTTTTCGTGTATAATATTGGATTAAAGTAACGATTCTTGTTACCGAAATTAGTTTGGATGGATGCAAAGAATCGATTATTAGACTTATCGTTAACTAGCACTGTTGGTACGGCTATTACTATTGCTTAGCACGATATCGATTGTCGTCTTTCTAACGATTAATGGTTGTTGAAAATAATTTCGATTATTAGAATTTCCACTTATTCCATTTATTTACATCCTAAACAGTAATATTTATTGCTATTGTGTAGCAAAATATCGATTATTATGGCTTGTCAACGATGAATGATTATTGAAAACACCGATTATTACTGTTTTCATTTCTTGTCTTCACTGATATTTATTGATATTGTTTAGCAAGGTATCAATTATTACATCTTGTCAACGATTCATGATTGTTAAAAACAATTTACATTATTAGTGTTTCCATTTAATTCCGTTTATTTACATCTTAAACAATACAAATAATAAATATGAAATGTACTAAAATGACAATAATTCCTTTACTTTTATTTATTATTAGTATTATTATTAGATATCATAATGGGTGCAACCTACTTTTCGGATTCTAAGCAAGTTTTTCTTGTTTTTCCTGTTCTAGAAGGGGCAGTTATGGTGCCAGAAGAGGTGTTGGTGAAAAAGGAAGTGGAACCTCGGTTCCCGAAGTTAAAACTCTCTAGAAAAGACGGTGAGCATTACAAGTCGGAGTTGAAGGAGGTGCGCGTGGTCATGGAGGACGTGGTGCGCAACGGGCATTTTAGGAAGGAAGGCTACGAGTGTGATACCGCTAGCCAAGAAAGTAGTTCAGCTTCTCAGTCCACAGCCCAGCATTACAACGAATGGGAAGCGATTCGCAGTGAAGTGGCCTTTTTCACTCAAGAAGGGGAAGGGGCGGGTCCAGGCACTGGAGGTCCGTTTCACCTCCACGACGATCTTCTGCATTCACAAGTGCAAAGTGCGATCGATGGGATTCTCAATTTGCAAAAACTCGATGAAGGAGAAGATCATGATCCCAGTACTGTAACCGCCATGGATTTGGAAACGGGCGACGGAAGGGTTGGACCTGAAGCTATGGACTGCGAACCGAGTTTGAGCCATTACGATGATTCACTAATGGACGAATGTAGTGATTCGAATGAATTGCAAGGCGATGTGGCCCTTAACGAGGCAGTCAGAAGTATCTTGACATGACCCCGGCCACATGATCTGTCTTTTTGGACACCCACAAATTTATAACAAAGCTGAAAACCTTCACACAAACCAGAAAGCAAATGTCTTTCACTTTTTTATGTGGATTCTATATTTTTTCCCCTTCTTGAAACAAAAAAACAGGCACACAATGTATTTTTTAGGTTGTTATTCGTTTATGTGTTTTACTATAACACCGTCAGGAACGAATTCTTTATATGGTTGCCTTTTTGATGACAAGGTGTGTGTTTTCTTTATCAAGTATGTGATCTCCATATTGGGAAACCGTGTAAAGACTGAGGTTTCAATTTTTATTCATTTTTAGTAGAAAAAGGTCATGCAGAACTGAGCAGATTGGTTCCCGGGGATAAGAATTCTGCTAACTGAATTCGAAACTGTTTTTAAATGTTCACCTGAATTTTTTATTGCAAGGCAAAAAATGGGAATTGTGTTCCACCTCAGGGCCCAAATTAATAAGTGGTTGTGTGAATATGTATGTTCTCCAGCCCGTGAAACAAGTTTTTACAACAACAAACCTTTCTTTCACTTACTTAATTACAGTAGATGCCTACGACTTACTACTATAGTACTAAGTCGTAGTAGGCATGTGCTTACAGTAGATGCCTACTACATTTACTGCCCACTACTACGTTTAGGGGGACATCCCTTCTAAACTCCCCAGTCAATTAAATGAGCAGGCTATTCAATTGAATGACCAGTTCCTTTAATTGACTGGGAAAATTAGAAGGGACATCCGTGTTGAGAACCCTGCCTAAAGCGTAGAAGTAGGCTTCAAAGGCGCAGTGTTAGTTGTGTTTTAGGCGTGTGGTTATATAAAAATGCCGGCGAACAAGAAAATAGTTGATATAATTGTAAAAGAGAAGTTGCGGCTCATTGAAACTTATGACAAGTTAAAACTTAAATTTAAAAGATTTGCCACGTAGGGAAACGGCCGTTAAGTTAGGAATCTCTCTATCATCCCTATCAAAATATTTGAAAAATCGTCATAAAATAAACAATAGTACAGAAACAATTCTGTACTGGTTTGTTTAGTTTTGTTAAATTTCGCCAGTCAGTATAAAGACTTACAAACCATAATATAAATTTAAAAGCGTGAATTCAAAAGACGCGCGAAGTTGTTATCGATAGTGTTGAGATGCAATAATCGATTTATGGTTAATAATCAATTTGTTTGTGGCTTCGTCTGTGAGACGACAGTGATTTAGGCTGGTATTTACGGTGAAAATTGTAGATTAAACGCAACATACAGGTGTGAACATCAATATTATACACCATAGTTTGAACTACGATTAGCCTCCATTACGGCATTAGTATATTAGAAAGGGTGTTATATCTCTGTCCCAGACGTCGGAGAGACGTACGTGCTCTATGGCGTGTAAACAATAGAGGTCAATTTGTGTTAGTTTCGTTAGCAGGAGTGTGAAACTTCACTTCACGTTCACACTTCATCTAACCCTTTGAGAAAGCATTGTTAGTTCAAGCAAAGTGCAATATAAAGATCCTTAACCATGTTTTGCGTCTACTTTAAGTATAAACTGCTACATTTTGGCTTTTGCGTCAAATTAAATGTTACAAATTGTATTTTTTCTCTACTTTGTTAGGTGCATTTGAATTGTGCGTTGGCCATTCAGCTTGGTAAAGTGATGGAGCAGTCTTCAGCTGGTCATGGAGTACCCAAGATTATGGTATTTAGGCCGACATGGGACGAGTTTAAAGACTTTAACAAATTCATCCTGCACATGGAGGAGAAAGGAGCCCATAAAGCTGGGCTAGCCAAAGTAAGTTTACAAAAAACTAGTGCTAAACATTTATTATTCCCTTATTTTTCAACAGATTATCCCTCCACCCGAGTGGAAGCCTCGCAGAGATGACTATGACATGGACTACATTGGTAAAATCAAGATTCCTGCTCCGATCTGCCAAGTCGTAACAGGCAAACAAGGGTTATACCAGCAAATTAACATCCAGAAGAAGCCCATGACGGTGAAAGAATTCCGGGAACTTGCAGAATCCGAAAGGTACTTGGCTTTCCTAACTCTATTCCTGAAAATACACTCAAATTTGCTAAAATAAAATAAAATAAACGTTTCTTTAAGGTATCGAACGCCTTTGCATGAAGATTTCGAAGAATTGGAACGGAAATACTGGAAAAATGTCACCTTCGTCTCTCCGATTTACGGCGCAGACGTTTCAGGCTCTTTAACCGACCCAGACGTTGACGTAATTTGCTTTTTCTTTAAACCTTTATGATATGCAGACCTTTTAATGTGTTTTTTCTCTTTGTACTAAAGGAATGGAATATTAACCGCCTGGGATCCGTCTTGGATTACGTCAATACTGACTACGGGATCAGTATTGAGGGAGTCAATACAGCGTACTTGTATTTCGGCATGTGGAAAACAACCTTTGCTTGGCATACTGAAGATATGGATCTATATTCCATCAATTTCCTCCACTTTGGAGCTCCAAAATCTTGGTAAAAAATCCAAACTGTTTTTCCATTTTTTAAAAATTATTATTTCAGTTCCAACGTTTTCAACTTTTATCAGAAAGTTTCAACTTTTTCTTCTAAATCCTTTTGTGTTTTATGTATTTTATGTATTTTATATTTTATATATTATATTATATTATATTATATTATATTATATTATATTAATATTTTATATTTTATATTTTTATTTGTATTTTTTATATTTTGTATTTTTTGTATTTTATGTATTTTTTATTTTTTTATTTATTTATTCACGGTTTAAAGGTATTGCATTCCCCCTGAACATGGCAGAAGATTAGAAAGGCTGGCCAATGGGTTTTTCTCCAGCAATTACAAGTCCTGTCCTGCGTATCTGCGCCACAAAATGACGCTTATCTCTCCCCAAATTCTCAAACAATATTCCATTCCATTCAACAGGGTAATATTTCCCTTTTCGAGTCTTTCCAAGTTCATTTTCCTATCAATTTGTCTCCTTTTCGTGTTTTCCTTTCTAGATTACTCAAGAAGCCGGCGAGATTATGGTCACTTTTCCTTATGGTTACCATGCCGGCTTCAATCATGGCTTTAATTGCGCGGAATCCACCAATTTTGCGTCACCTCGCTGGGTGGAGTATGGGAAACGAACGGTCCATTGCCATTGCAGGAAAGATATGGTGAAAATCAGCATGGATACCTTTGTCAAACGATTCCAAGCTGATCGTTACGAGCTGTGGATCACCGGCAAGGATATCGGGCCTCATCCTGAAGATCCTAACAAGCTTTATGCAGCCAGCGCCCCCTCTATAGACGACATTCTTTGCAACAAAAAGTAAAACGAAAATGAATTTTCGATTTTATTTCATTTTTTTAAAATTTTTTATAATTTTTTAAAATTTTCTTTTAAAGCAATGAGGATGTTCCAGAGACGTTCTTTGAAGCAGTGGAGAAGCGCGAAGCGAAACGTCACCCAATTCACAAGAAAAAAATGTTCGATAAAGAGGAATTCGAAGTCAAGTTGAAGGATCTGATCCAAGTGGACGACGAAGATGATCCTCTGCCCGATGAAGAGACCATGGAAGTCATGAAAGACATTTGGATCAAAGCAGACGAAAGCGGTAAAAATTTTCACTAATTTTTTACTAATTTTTTTCTTGAATTTTTACTATTTCTTGAATTTTTCCCGAATTTTTCTCTTAAATTCCTTTAAATTCTTTAGATAATTCTTTTTTTTATTGAATTCATCTTTCGATGCTTGTTGATTGTTTGCAGAGATGAAACTTGCTCATTTTTTTGCGAGCGCGCTCTTCACTTATTTTCACGAGCGCGCTCGCTCATTCGCTCGCGATTCGAAAAAAGAGCGCGCTCGCGCTCTTCGTGTGCTGCCATCTGTTAACCGAAAAGTCAAACTTTCAGTAAAACACACAAAAAAATATTTTTATTATAATCATTTTCAAGTTAAATTTTCTGTACCACTTCGTTTATATTTTTAAAATTTTCTTGAAAATTATGAGAATTTATGTAAGAGAATTAAGAGAAATTATGTATGAGACCATCTTATTATAT
>JAGJRP010001448.1:0-15454 GCA_022832235.1 Lepidurus couesii
AGGGGGAGGTTGCCTTAGATGGTGCGATCTTTGGCGATTCCCTTTTTAGAGACTTGCAGTCGCTAAAGTGGGCCACATTGACCCGGGTGGTACCCGGAGAGACCCCTGCCTTCGGGCAGATAATACCTTGCCATGCTGGCTTGGGGGGACCCATAGCCAAGCGAAAGTTAAATAATAAAAATAAGCCTCCCCAAATTCATTAAATAAAAACATCGCTTCAACTTTATATTTTTAGTTATACTTGTATAAGTTAAAAAGTTAAAACGAGCATTTTTACGTTTAAAACAAGTATTTTTAGCTGGGCATGTCCATTTAGGGGACTTTTAGGGGACATTTAGGGGGCTAAAAATACCTGTTGTTTTCAATATTTGCATTTGCTTGCCTAGATGGTGCCACTTGAAAGATAACAGACAAAAAGAACTTGCAAGTAAAAAATATTTTCACTTGGTAGGATTATTTTTTCAAACAAATTAAAAGCCGCATTTCGACAATCAAAGCGGGAATATTAAACTTTGCTCCGAAACCAGCATACGTAACAATGGTATCTAGTGGATTCCAACAGGATTCGCAGGACGAGACCATTTTCGTTCGGTTCACGTATGCCTTGCGGCTACCATTGTTTCAGTAGAAATAGCGGTTCTGGAAAAGGAACGAAAAGTGTACGGATAGCTTATTCGCATGGGATTTGAGGATTGTAAACATCCGGTGTTTTTAAACATTTTGATTGTTATTATATTTATAAATGTGGTAGTTACGAATAGGAACTGAATTATTGAGCCATGAAAGTAAATTATACCGTGAAATTGTTCGGATTGGTAATTTCTTTGCTGCTGTTTGGCATCGGAATTTACAGTTTAATATTCCGTCGACTTCCAAATGAATGTGAAATGACTTACATGTACGGATATCCACAGTTTATAGTAAGTTTTGTAAATGGATTGTGAATTCGTGAATACAAGTTTCCAGCTGTTGTAATTCCGTATTTTTGAGACTTTCGGTTAAATACAATTACTTTTAAAAGTAGAAAGAATAAGGCAGCAAATCTAAGATTTTACAACAATGACATTTTAGCAATAAAGTTACTGTAATTTCGTAAGTTACTGTTGTAGTTCTCGTACTGGTAATGGTTTTGACTATTCTCTGTCTCTCTTAAAGGAACTGCACCTGCACAAGGATATTCAGAACGAATTTCCTGTTTACAGACTGCTCGTTTATGGAGAAGATAATCACGCAGACCGAATGGAAAAGGACGCTTTCAGTGGTATTCCTGTGCTGTTCATACCAGGAAGTGCTGGGTCCTACAAACAAGGTAAGTGCGTCGTAAGTTTTCAAGATTGTAGGGAGAAATTTAGAAATTAAAAAACTCAGCGCTGAATTTCTCAATTGCTAGCAATTTTCTATCATTCTGTGCTCACCATTTTTTTAAGTGTCTAGAGTAACAGTCTTTCTTAATTGCTGCGTACTTGGAATCGGGAAATGATTGCGTAGGAATATAGCGATTTTTATCCCAGCAATTAGGAATAAAATAAAACAAACGTTGCTTCTTGTTCTTAGTGTAGTTTAAATCGACGGGGCCCTTTTTGCCTAGCAGCTAATTTATATCTGTCTAAACTTCTTTATTACTAAAGCATAGCTACAGTTATTGGGCCGGTTTCTGACCGTGAGCGGATTGCGTGCGGGTCCGCGGTCTGCGGGTTTGACGTGTCTAGATTGGTCCATATGGGTATTTGAGTGAATTCTAGTTATTTAGGTTAACCGGAAATATGCTTCTGTACTCTCTCCCTATCCTAATGTTCCATATCTTCGTAGTGTAAACTTGCGATCTTTTACAAAATGTGGTACATTTTATTTCTCCAGTTCGATCACTCGCTTCAGTGGCACTGAGGAAATATCTGGACTCGCGGATGCCGTTTCACTTTAATTTCTTCACGGCAGACCTAAACGAAGAATTGTCTGCCTTACAGGGATCGGTTTTGGTCCGACAAGCCGCTTTTGTTAAACATTGTATCCCCTATATACTTAGCTTATACTCCCATATGCGATACCCACCCAAATCGGTCGTCTTGATCGGTCATTCTATGGTAAAATTGCGTAGCTACAAAGCAGAACATAGTTTGAATTTATAGGTTAAGTTTTAGGGTGGAATGATTGCCAAAGGAATATTTTCCTTCACTGACTTCAATCCGCAGACCGTGTCTACTATAGTCACGCTTGCAACGCCACACCGGTCGCCCGTTTTGAATCTCGACAAAGATATCTTGAACTTTTATGAGCAAGTTCGCTCGGATTGGCAGCTAGACCGTAAAAACACGGAGCATGTTATGCTAGTATCAATTGGAGGTGGCGCAAGTGATTGGCACGTGCGATCAGAACTGACTTTGATTAACCCGCCTGCTATCAGTGCTTTAGTAAGTACATTTCGGATCTTCAAATTTTAATGTGGTCTATCATATGCAGAGCTGCAACGAGCGCGCTGGCGCTGACTCAAGCGAATGTGCGAGCGCGCTCTTCTTTGATTTTTTGCGAGCGCGCTCAAAAAGCACTGAGCGCCTGCGCTCGAACAGTAGCACCATCTATGAGCCATAACATGAAACGCGTAACAAAAAGCAACGGATTACATAATTATTTTTGGCTAAATATTCTTATATTATTTATATTACATTTTATTTTAACTTATATATTTATAATATATTTATTATTTTATATTAAATTCATTATTTTAGAGTATTTTTGTATTTATTTATATTTTATTTTCTTTAAAAAATTCTTCCACTCAACAGATGGCAGTAAAGAACGAGCGCGAGCGTGCTCTTTATCAGGCCCGTGAGCGAATGTGCGAGCGTGCTCTTTATCAGGCCCGTGAGCGAATGTGCGAGCGCGCTCGTAAAAAAAAGCGAGTTGCAGCTCTGATCATATGCCAATGTTATTTGCTGTTTAACTCGCTTATGAAGAAAAAAAATGTATGCATATTTGTAGCAAATCGAACTTTGAATGTTCTTTTTTATGTTAGACCACAAGTATTCCTGGTGTTCAGTTAACAACGGACCATTTGTGCATGGCGTGGTGCAAGCAGTTGGTCCTAGTCATTGTACGTTCGTTATTTGATATGGTCGATACGAAGACTTATCAGATTACTGAAGATTCAGAAACCAAAAGAAGTGTGTTAAATTACCACGTTTTAAACGTAAATATTTTCTAGAATATCACGAAGTTTGTTTATATCATATCTTGGTATAGAAATGCGCGGGAAAGCGATGGGTGCGACCAAACTATGATATCATTAGATTTGAGCGTAACGCCTCTTGGAGAGAAGTGACAAAATTCAAGTTTGTTGTGGAACCGAAAGACCACACCAGTGTTCACGTTACCTACTCATTCGAAAACTCTTCGAAAGATCATTTAGTTGCTGTAGCGTCGCAGACGGGCCACAAAGAGTGGATATATGGCTGTTTCAGATTTGGGGTACACCATTCGGTTAAGCTGCATTGGTAAGTCCTTTTTTAGTTTGTACATGTGAGATAGTTTATTCTAAATGTCTTTTGCCAGTCTTGGAAAGTAATTTAAATTACTTTCCAAGACTGCCACCGTATAAGTATACTGAATGGTGAAACTTCACCGTTCAGTACTTGTACTTGTTAACAATTAAGAAACTAGAATGAAATAGAATAGTTAGGATAAAATTTTCTTTACTTCTGTCACTACAATATAGCGAGGAAGGTCGCAGTCTCCGTGACTTTGCAGAATATCTTCCAGGCTACAGCAAACATCAAAAAGTCGTTCGTCTAAATTTGCTTCTATTAAAAGAGCGTGGATTTCTCGGTTTGGTTTTCGTTTTACACAACACTGCGAAAGAAGTAAGCGATTATATTTGTAAACAAGTCAACACATAACGTAATCTACTGCGTAATATTATGACGAAGTCATCGAAAATTGAAGTTGACATTTTCTCGACCCATGAAAGGACTTCATTTTTAAGTGGGAATCTATTCACACATTTGCTTGGGCGTGAAAGCTCTTCCGCACTATTACCATCCAACGAAAAGGGTTTCGCATCCATTCTTCAGATTCCATTTCTGCAGTTCAGTCATCAAGCGTACAAGTTTTCCGTTACTTCAGCTAGTTGTAAAGATCCATTAGTGGCTGAATTTTCGGTTCCTTGGAGCATTGCAAAAGACGTCCAAGTCATCCAGTAATTATATATCTATGAAAACTGTTATATGTATTAGCAAATCACTTTACCAGCCCGAACAACGTAATCGCGCAGTCGCTGTTTCTACATACTTCCAAACCATCTCATTCGCATGAAGAAGACAGTGTCAACGTCTTTCTTGTAGCAAATCCAGAATGTCGATACGATGTAAAGTAAGTACGACGGAATCTGAATTTGCTCTTATGGTCTTAGATTTATATTCTTTATATTTAGAGTTGTAGTGGATTATTTTGCCGATGCGAAACAAAGTCTTATCCTGTATGGACCGCTGGTGCCTGGTTTCGTAGCAGCTGTATTGCTCGAAACACTGGGGTACCAGATTGAATCTTTTGATGTAAAAGGATTCGTTCCGTCGTTTGTGACGTGTTTCCCCGCAATATCTGTCGTAAAGCTAGTCTTCTTGCCGTGTACCATAGGATTCATTCTCAGGTAAAACGGCAGTGACAGGAGGAGAAATGGGCTAACGTTTTTTTCTATTTCAGTTTTCTCCGTAGTTCGTCAAGACACTTATTCGTTGGTATACCCTTAACGGACTATGAGCTTGGCAATTTACAAGGACTGTCAGGAGCAGTTGTTTGCGTATTGCTGTATTTTGTATCGTTAGGCATAGTTTTGGTCGTCCAATTATGCTTAGAATTACTCGTAACGCTGAGCATCATTTTGGAAAAGTTCGGGTAAGTACGGATAGTTAGAAAAGTTTTAAAGATATTCAGTTCAATTCTAAAATAGTTTTGGTCTTTGAATTTGAAGCCATAAACTTTAGAGAATCTTAAATCTGTTCATATTTAAATAACGTTATTAACTGGTATCCATCTTGTTTCGTCTTCCGTATTTAGAAAAAGGTTAGGCATTGCGGTCTACGTAGTGTGGTTGTTTAGTTACGTACTTGCAAAGCTGCAGACGTATCGTACGGCTACCCTTTTTGTTATGCTAGCTATTTCATTAGGCACTTGTGGAAGTGTCGGTTTGCTACTCGGAATCTTACTAGGAATCCTCCAGGTAATATACTTTTTGCTATCAACATTGTACAGTAACCTTCCAGTAAAAAAAAAAAAATATTTTATTGGGTATTTGTTGTATGCTACTATTTATGGGCTTACTGAATATTTAATGAATTTTGTCGGGTTTCTGTACTTGTCTAGCTCTGCGTAGTTCAGCGAGAACAAATTGAAGCTTTCTTGTTCGTAAAAGACGACGATCAAGTGGATTCCAATGTACAAGACTTTAAAAGGTTGTCTTTCACTGTCATGAGTCTCGGGCTAACTGTCCTTATGACTGGCCTTCCTACTCTGATCCACTGGGTGAAGAATGAAGGGTAAAATATAAGATCAAGTGTAAAGCTTTACAACGTTTTGAGACTTCCAGGTACGTCCCAAGTGATCCCGTATTACTGCCAGTTTTAGTTTTCTGGGTTTGTCATCCACTGATGTGGTATCCGTTCCCGGCTGATAAATCTCGGTAAGGAAATTTTCTGAGTTTTCCCCCCTTCTCTTTGCGAAAGTAGCGAAATTTATACGTTCACTTGCTTTTATATTTTCGCAGGTTTAGTTCGCGTTCAAGACTTGTTCTGGGACTTGCAGCTATAGCTTGCGTTCTATTTGCAACTGTGTCATTGTATAGAATTCCATGGATTGTTGCAACTTCAACTGCGGTTGTGCAACTTATAACTAAATTGAGCCATTATGCGAGACAGTGAAATTCCGTTTTTTCAAAAAGCATCATTTAAAAAGCAATACAAACTTGAATAAATGCTGTTAGTTATTGTATAGATGCATTAAACGTCGCCATAATATCTTTACTTGCAGTACCTGATGCATAAGTTCCTAATTGTACAGTACCATGGTGCATCAGTACCTGATTGCATCTTATTAACAATTATTGTTAATGAACCGTATTGGATGCCATCTAACGGAAAGTTTTCAAAGCATGTTGCGCGGTTATTAATGGCCGTGGAATCTTTTCACAACACTGGAACTATAAATTCTATTAAAAACTCAGAAAATGTTTGGGTCTCAATAAAATAGCATAATGATTTCAACCCTAAATCGTCTTTCATTTTGGAGGAGTTTGGTTAGCTTACTACGCCGCTGGAAGCAAAAAAAAAACTTGATTTTACTGACGCAATGATTCACGAACTACGGACACTAATTAAGATCCTAAAATCTAACAAATTAGGGCTCGAGCATGAAACTTTGCCAGGAAATTAAGTTCAAATATTCATACCTTCTTTTAAACACTTTTGGTAGCACTTTTGTGAGATTTAAAAGACAATTGGACAAAATATAGGAACACTTTACTACGCACGTCCATCTTCTCCTGCTTGCCGCTTGACACAACGGAATTTCATGGCTCAGGCCGCTCAAATTTGAAGAGAGCCTTTCCATTGGCCGGTTCGACATGGCGTGACTGCTCCGGGCTCAACGTCAACATGGCTACGCTGAATAAGGAAAACATTGACATACAATATTTAATTTCATGACAAAAATGGATCATATGTCGTAATTTTTACATGAAAATAAAGATAAAAGCGCAGTTTGTGCTTATATTTATTATTTTACAGTATTTAGCGCTGGAAATATGAAGTATGATTAATTTAAGAAGGATTTTTGGAAGACGTTTGGCATAGGCTTTATGCAAATTTAAACAACTCTTTAATCAATTATTCAAGAAATTGAAAAATTGCTTATTTAAATTTTGCGTCTTTTTGTGTTCAGATTGGTTTTAAAATCAGGCTTCGAACAAAAATTTCATCAAAATTCACTAAAATCTTTAACCTACAAAAATTTTTTTAGTTTAAATAACAAATACATTAAGCAATTCAAAGTTTTTTTCGATTCGAGAAATTATCAAGCATTCAATTTCGCGTTTTTTCTGGGATGTTCCGGGGCCTGAAACGAGAGGGTGTTGTCTCCAAACTGGCTTTTCTATATACAGTGTCAGCTCCATATTGGATGCTCCTTGTTTTCAAGACAAATCTTAAAATTTATATGCGCGTTTGTTTTCATACAAAATATAAAAAATATGGAAAATTGGGATACCAGAGAACAGCTTTGTCTTATTGATGGTGTTTTACGAAATGGTGACGCGAACTGGTATGCAATTTTTATGATTATTTTCAATTTAATTTATTTATTATAGTATAGTACTACTAGAAACATCCCTGTTTATTATATTAGGTTTCCAGTCATACAATGTCTGAAACAATTTACCGAACTAAACCGTCCTGCCGATTCCTACTCTCAAGAAAATTGTACCCTGCAGTACCAAAATCTCGTAAAGAAAGAGAGGCTTTTGGAAGGAAAAACCGTCGCTACTGTGCCAGCTACGCAGATTGATGGAAGTACCGACGATATTTTGCACGCAAGACTTGTTCAAGGTAGGCAAACTTGCCAAGACATTGCAAGCTGTCGTATGGTTACTAAGTTACTATCTTGTTGTAGATCGTGCAAAAGAATTGAGAGCCACCATTGCCGAAGCCAAGAAAAGCTACTACTCGTATAAACAGCTACTTGCGTCTTTAAAATCTGGCCTTCTAGATGATAAGTTAGCGCCATATTTGAAGCTGATTGACAAGTAAAGCTTTTTAAGTGATCTGGTTGTATAATTAATTGCCGATTGTAGCGAAGAATCACTTCGGGATCATGAAAACGAAGTACAAACCGGCTCAGTCGACCAAATCCTCGAAAGTCAAACAGTTCTCGAACCGGAAATAAGTAAGTAAAAAAATAAAGCACGTACATAATAATTGGAGCTATAGTCACAGATGTGACCGCCAATGAAGCTGTTCCAGACAAAGAACTCCCCATAGTAACCGAGAAGGTAGATGACCATACTGTTGCGGTTGTTTTGGAAGTAAATTAAGAATTTAAACACTAAACAAGTTTCTACGTGATTTTGAAATTAGGACGTAAAAGACATTATACAAGAAGAAACGGTCGAAACGAAGATTGTTCCCTCTTCGTCCCTTTTAAGTAATCTCCTGCAAGGGTCCGCGTCGAAGCCAATATCCACTTCAAAAGTACAAGAAACGGCAACTTTTGGTAACTTTTTTTCATTTTGTCGTCAAATTTGTCTTCTAAATGGTTCTCCCTTGATTGTGTGTAGTTCAAGAAGTCGAACACATTGACCAGGTGGAAGTCGTTGAAGAAGTGTCAACCTCCTTAACGCCGAAAGAAGAAGAGGTAGACGAACTTCAGTCACTGGACGTACAACCTGAACCCGAATCGGCAGTGGACGAAAAGCAGACGGTTATAAATCCGGTGTATGAATTCGCACCGGAAGAACCAGAAAAAGATATTGAGCAGCCTGTAGAAGTTGAAGTGGCTAATTCACAAGGAGGCGAAGTATGGACCAAGCAAGAACCTTTGGAGCCTGTATCAGATTCTGGTGTAGAGCTCGCTGCTTCTTTGCCGGGTCAAGAAGGTACCTGTCTTAAAGATTAACATTCTAATAACTTGAGACTCGAAAAATAATGCCATTTTTTTTTTTAGATTTGCGATCAGCAGTGGAAGATGTAAAAGCTATTGTAGAACAGGACAGCGTGCTCCGTCTTTCGCCTATTCCGCAAATTCTAAACACGTCTTCTTCCCTTGAAGAAGCAGACGAAGCAAATCTGCCCACTGTTCAAGATATTGCTGAAACCGTTCTTGAACAACCAGTAACAGGAAACGTGGACATTTCAGTTCTAGTTGAAGAACAGTCTGGCAAAAACATTGCGACAGCTGTTTCAGATGACGAAGATGACATTCCTATAGGAGCATTGCGGAATAGGTTGCAACCCAAAGCAGAAGAGGCCTTGTTGCCTTCAGTTGAAGTACCGAGCGTCGAGAGTGACCGGGAGCGCACAGAAGTGTTAAGTTCCAGTCCGGTTGACACTGCCGTTGTTTGTGTGAAAGAAGAAGTTGAAGATATCCAGAAACCACCTTTGCAAACCGAATCGGTTTTGATGTACGTATATATAAAGTTTTTTGTTATTATTCCTTTACAGTGTCTCTGTCCCATAAAGAAAAGAAAAAATGTAAATAATTTTTCTTTGCAGAGAAAGTAACCTTGAAATTGCCCGCTTTAAGAAGTCGGCTACGGGTTTTCTCAAGGAAATGAGCACCCTCAACAATGCCAGCTTATTTACCAAGCCTTTGTCCCAGGAGCTGTCGTCTGGGATAAAACGGTTTGTTGTCAAAACCGTTATCACTGTTCCATATTATGTCTATTGCCATGTTTCTTAGGGCTGTGGATTTTGGAGTTATTCGTAAAAATATCGAAAATCGGGTTATTCAGTCCCACACGGAATTAGTACGCGATGTTCTCTTGATGTTCTCCAATGCGTTTCTTGCCTACGACAGTCAGAGTCAAGTTTATCAGGAAACTCAAGAGCTGTACAAGCAAACGCTCGAATTAATTAAGGTAAGTGTCTAGGTATAGTTTTCTGTTTCTTCGGATTATCAGTTTGGTAGTTTTGTTTTCAAAATTACGTTACGTTCGTGCTAAAATCATTTTTTCGTGATTTTTTTGTTCAGGAAACGTTCCCTGGGATAATATCGAATGAGGCAGAAGTCTCGCAAGTAACGGAGGTTTCGAAACGTAGTGTCATGTTGAAAGAAGCACTTCCACAGTCGACAAAGTACAAAAAGGGGAAGCGACAAAATTCTCCTTTAAGCGAAGACACTTTTGGCAAAAAGAAAAAGGGTACACCTGGATTTCATGAATCCTAAGATTTTTGATAAATAAATTGTTTTTTTCCCATGCATTTATCTTCGTCTTTTTCTGTTTGCTTCTATCTACGATTCCTGTCGTACCTGTATCGAATGTTTTCATACTGTAATTACCTGCTTGAAAACTCGACAGTATAATGCGAAGTCCGAAAAAACAATTCTGCACTCATAGTTAGATAAGCTAAGATGTCTTCTAATCTGTGCGACAACAATGAATCTTGCCAATTTTGGGCAGTGAAAATTAAATCCCTGTTAAAGCTACTCTTTGTACTAATAGCATTTTCAACTGGGAACCCTGGTGCAGCACTTTTTGCCCTGAATGCCACAAATTCACTGTTGCAACACTCAATTTTGTGCCACAACACACAATTTCGTGGGATTCAGTGCAAAAACTGCTGCATCAGGGTTCCCAGTTGAAAAGGCTATAAATTGGTGTGATTTAACAGGTAAGTTCCATTGAATTTTTACTTCCCAAACTTACATCCCATATTCAACGAATTTCTTGAAGGCGGGTTAAAGGANTTAAAGGAAAGCGAGTTGAAATCTCGCAGGATGCGGGTTCCGAATCCGTCTACGTCGCGAGGCGGTTTGCAATGGTTTTCAATCAGGGCTGAGTGTCACGTACCCTTAGGACCATGTGCTTGTGAACAGCTTTTATATAAAGCAAATTTTGTGACGTCTGGTCATTTGATTCATTTATACCTTATTGGATTTTATTAAGACATTGCATAAGAAAATGGTTACTTTGCAAGAAGAAAACGAAAGCTCTGAACTTCCTAACGAAAATGAGCAAACCCGAAATACAGTTTCCACAACTATTGCGGATCCCACATCTTCAATTGAGGACGAGCTTGAGGTATGAAGAAGTAGTTGTGTTCTGCCTATTAAATTGCCAAATTGAAATTGGTTTCTTAATAAGTTGGCGTTACTGAATTGATTAACACCTTAAACTGTCAATGTCACTGCGCTTTTACACTTCAGATTGATCACCCCGCGTAATTCGTGAAGCACAGCACCACGCGAATTTTATTTAAATGTTACGTTAGATTAGTCTTAACATAGTTATTGATTGGTCTTTGACATTGAGTTATGGCGAAATAACTCATAAGCATAATTAGAAATGATTTTAAAACAACCCAAATGTATGTTTGTTATCAGGACATTGATGAAAGCCTGTACGAAAGGATTGTCGGCTTAGCAGAGATGTTCCCAGACATAGTTCAAGAAGGAACTGGGAAAATCGTATCGTCTTCCTGTATAGCACTGCAAAGTATGTAAGTGAATCAGTGTGGAATTAAAATTAAAATATATTTTGTAGCGATGTTCAAATACGCACGGTCTGTTGCTTGGATCGTGTTTAGCACCTCGGCCATTCTGGTCGCTCCGGTTATTTTCGAAGTTGAGAGAGCACAAATGGAAGAGATCCAACGTCAACAACAACGCCAAGTACAAATTGTTGATCAGCTTCAAATAGTTAGATTCATTTGACTATTTGTATGTAGATATTATTGGGTCCGGGAGCTGCTGTTAGCGGAGGCGTCCCAGGATTACCTGGTCTTGCCCCATCACCACGGAAGTAAAATACCTTTTATAAGTGTCGTGAAAATGAATTAGTTCATTTAGTTCTCAATAAAGCTATTCAATGTCCGTGATTTATAACATCGCCAAAATTTAATTCCAAGCTTTATGGTAACACATTATATAAAGGATAGAGCCTATTAGACTAGATGAAAATTAGGGCTTTCGCACATTTTTGATACGGTCTCGCCGGAAATTTGAAAGCTCACCAGGAACCGCAAGGAAACAGGATTCTATAAGGAAGAAACAAACAAATAGATAACAGATTAACCTCACAATTTTTCAACCCGAAAATGCTTTTTTCCATGCTAGAATAGCCGATCTAATTGGCAAAAAAATTCACATCTCCAGTACTTACCTCAGAGGGACAAGCGATTAGTAGTATTTGCGTAACAGCTGGCGGAGGGAGGAATGGCTTGAATGCAGGAAGACTGGAGGACGTTATAGGTAACAACTTGAATCGACAAAAGTCAGGCACTAGAACTTGGATTGCGAGATTCGAAAGGGGGTGTTCATAGCGACTAACGGCAGACACTACAATAGTGGCTACGTCGGATCGTGGCCGGTCGCGCGCTAGATGCAGTGTGACGGATAAGCCTTTTGGGTTATCTAGCAAAACCACTGGTGGGCGAGAATCTGGAGTCACGTCCTCAATAGAAAGGGACAAATCTCCTAGAGGCGCCGGTTCTCCAAGATTTTGCCCATTGCAAATATCGTTCAGCAGAGCTTCATCATTTGCGAGTTCCAAGTTTTCCATATTTCCTTGTAGGAAATCCAAGTTTTCTTCCGTGCGAATAAGTTCAGCGTCTGCACCATTGGAGGCTGACACACTGACCAACAAAGTTGAGGGATCATCGACTGTACAGTCTACAAGCTTGTAGGATGCCGCAGGTGAATCGGATACTGGGATAGATGCTTTTCTTGAGCTCCACTGGTTCATTGGTAGTTTATCACACACCCTAGACATACGAATTAGCTGCACAATACAGATTCTCACGACGCCACTTAGTTTTTATACATACTTCGGTTCGCTTTCATAGGAGGGTAAATATTCCCTAAGCATGGACTCGCTTAAGCTGTCCAGTTCTTGCAAACCTGCCGACTTGTAATGCGACAGTCCTTTCAATCCCACGTTAACTAATAAAAGTGTCATTACAAAATTCTAAAGGTTACAAAATAGACCAAGCGGTTGATTATCGAAGACATAATTGATCTTAAGGGTTAACCTAACTTATTAGGTTTGATATCGAAGTTATAGTATAAGATGGATTTGGTTAATATATCTTTACCAGAAACAGATTTCATTCCTGGTGCAGGCTGAGGCTGAGTTTGCACCTTAGTCGGTGGTAAGAGGTTACTAGATGATTTCAAGTTGATTCCTTCAAACTCTACAAAACACCATTGAAAAGACTAGAGGAAATTTCCCTTGCAAAATGAACAAACCTAGTAATAAGAGAGGTTCGTCGAGCGTCCGTTGGTCCACAAGCGACTCGCGATTTACTGGGATGCTAACACTTTGATCCAAAAGCAGATCACAAGCAGACATGGTCTGTCGCTTCTGTCCGACTTGGTTGTCCATAACTATAGTTGTATACCGCGCCAAAACCAAGTCTAACTCATCACAGGCTTTCAAAATCTCCCCTACAGTAATCTTACTATCTTTACGTCGTTTAACATGTGTCGAATATTACCAAGTGCGTCGTCTGTATCGTCGGTTTCTGAGGCTAAATTTAATAAGCGCGCTTTTAGCTTCCTGCAGTTATCGTTAACTTCTTTGACAAGTTCGAAGTCTTCTCGACTAGACGCGCTAGTTTCCATATTATCCATCATTTCGGCAAATAACTTGACGTTATTCTCCACCGTCTGCAACTCCATTCTTCGTAGCCTGTTTTTTTCCATTCTTAACTCATCCTCTTTAACCATAGACTTAATCAGTCGGTTGGCAGCTTGGAGATCTTCGGGATTTTTGCTCTTTAAAAGCTGTTCCAATAATTGACTCTTTCCGCTATCCGTGAAAGTACTCGGCACGGGTTTTGTGGGAACTTCAGTCCGTGATGATGTCGAATTACTGACCGGCGTGTCCGTGTTCGGTGTGAAATCTGGGTCTTTTACAACGATGTTCTGCTTCTTCAACATATCGTACGCTTCCTTAATTTTCGGTTCGCCGTGTAGCTCGCGAGCCCAGGTGTACAATAACTCGACAACTTTCTTTTTTATGGATACAGGGGTGCGGTGGCCAAGATATTTTGGGCTAACAAGTTTGATCATTTCATTCAGGAAGCGAAACTTTCCTATTTCATTCCGGAAAGGTTGTCCACAGCTTTTCACGCACTCCTCCAACAACTAAGGATAGGAAGGATTATTGATATTATGTAAATATGTAGGTATACTTGGTAGATTATCGTATAAAGACTAAACTTTACTTACTTTTAAGGCATTCAATGCTTCAATTTCCAAAGGCGAATGAATTCTATAGGCTAACAATCTGGCCGCCAGCTGAACACCTTCAAACTCGGTTTTCGCTTTTTCGCAGAACTGACGGACCCAAGCATTTTGATCTTCAGAGATGGGACTCGTTGCCTTCACTAGATATTTTTAGGGTAAACAACAGCAATATTTTATTAAGATGTTCTGTACGATACCGTTCACGAATATATTCTTTAAAAAAAATTCTTTGTAAAATTGAAATACGGCTAATAGACGAAGCAGGGGGCAACGAGCTCTGCTCACGCCGGTTACCCCGTAATAATAACACACAAAACAATTATATTATTTTAAAAATAAATAAAATTATTGTAGTCCTTTACTTTGACTTTCTATATAATTAGAGGTAACAAATTTTCAAATTTAATTTAATGTATTCCTTAAATCTTTGGATTATTATGCACCCGCCTACTATGAGTTGAAAATATTTTATTTACAGAGATAAATCTTCAAAGACTTCAATATTTTTTTAATATTTTATTTTTAGGACAGTTAATATCATAATTTTTTCTAGCGTTATTTACCGTAGCGTAACAAAAAGGCGGGTATATATTGTTGTAATGTTATGCTTGTCAAACTCTTTGTTATTGCTAGGATCAGGTTATTATTAATATTTTATTCGGAAAGGCAGGTACATTTCTTACCCATTAGTATTTCAAGGCTATCTTCGGTGGGATTCATTGCTGGGAAGGCAACAATAACAAGTAGTAAGAGCAAAAAAATCACTAAACGCTGTGAAGGAATCTGACAGTTTGAAAAGAGATAAACAGAACGTAGCTGAAAAGTCCAACTTTTCTTCTGAAGCTCGCTCGTAGCGCTATCTAAGAATCATTGTCGAAATCATCCCGCCTGCTCGCAGTCCTATCATTTCTCGATTTCCATCTCTACGATCATGCCTGCCGTTAACTAAAAACCATCCACGGGTGTAATCCACATGTTTCTACATTTTGTTTGTGCTGATTACAATTGCGTAATACCGTTAAAATACCCTGAAATTTGTTCGTTTTGTACTGTCTATATAACGAGCCTAAAAGTATTTTTTGAACCCTGAAATAACTGCGTAGTGTCAATACTCGTTGTGTGAACCCGAGTTTTTTCGATCCACATCAGATAGCCCTTTTTCATGTGTACTAGAGCTAATATGACCCCTTTAATCAAGTCGACAAATGGTAAATTGACACGTGCCCTAGTAGAACCAACCCCCAAATTGGTTGGCTATAGGACGAAGGAGCCCAGTTCCAAAATAGCCCACCCCCAAGTCCAAAGGAGCCCACTCTATAGACCAAAAGAGCCCACTTCCCGACCACTGTGGAAAAAACCCAAGAAAGGTAAGAGCCTATATTTAGAAAAAAAATAACAACAATAGGAACACTGCGTTATAAATCTTTATTATTGTTGAGCGATATGCACATTAAATAATGAAAAGATAAGCTGAATTAATAATGTCTATATCGAGATCTTGAATTTTGCG
>JAGJRP010001449.1:0-15450 GCA_022832235.1 Lepidurus couesii
CTTGCTCGCTCTACCACTCTCGCTCTCCGACTACCTCTCGCACCGCCTAGCGTCGGTTCGCCACAATATACAATCTTTGAACCATCCATTCTCCGGAGGCGAATGAAACCAATAGCAACAACACTGCTGCATGAATAAAACATTCGTCAGTTCACTGGCTAGCTTTCCGTCTTTCATTCGTTAATAAGGCACTTTTAAAAATGTAGAAATCTGCGGAAAACACGAAGATAGCGACCATAATGTCTGGGTTTCATGTAAGTTTCCCTGCGACGTCAACAAACTACTCGTGTACCTCTTTCTTCACTCGCAATTATTTGCTGGCATTACAAGAGCACAATGAGGCCAAATTAATCGAGCCTGGCTACAGCTGTACTTCTTCGATTCCAGAGTTCTTGGAATGGAGGGGAGCACCGCTCCCCTTAGCTTTAAGGTAAAATTACAATAATAGATTTTTGCTCAAGTTCATTTAACATGATTTTTCCTCTGCAGCACTCGACAGAGCCTTCGCAATTTAACGGAAGGTTCTAGGCAATTGGATTGCTCGAAAAGTGTACAAGAGTACCTGATTGAAGTCATAAAATCACTTGGCCCGCTTACAGTCAAGTCAACTAGGTAAATATTTTTCTAAGTTATTAAATTCAGGCTAAATAACGCTAGCTTTTATTTATTTTCTATTATTTAGTCGTCCTACTCGCAAATTGACAGGAATTGTTTTTCAAGTGCAAGATCATAAACCTTATGATCTAACAGAAGTCTGTGACTTGCCTCTGCTACTAGAACCCTTAATTCTAAAGAAAGATTCCCTCAAATTCTTCAGTCCAGACATTTGCACTGCTAAAGCTCTACCCTTCGTCACAATTGAAGTATAAAAGCACTTAGTAATATCCTAAATTAAGTTTAAATGTCAAATTTTGTCCCTCTAGGATCCTTTTGATGCTACTGATTCCATCCAAGACCTCAAACCATGCTTTCCTGTCATTGATCCTCACTTTGACCAATTCAAAATCCATTTGGATACCGAAGAAGCCCTATTTATTCCTATTCCCGACATGGAAATGACTCCTTTGCTGTTCTTCGAGTCCAAAAGCGCACAAATACCTTTAAAAGAACCCCAAAAGCTCAAATCTCCCCCCATTTCCATCGTCAAACCCACAGTTGTAACTGAAAACGCACCCGAATCTTCTAAACAGTCAGAAATAACACCAAATTGCTCACCTGAAACCACAGACTGGCCGGAATTACAAGATCCCGGAGCTATCCTGCCCTTCTCTAACGAAAACCGACAGTTTTCCTTTCCTGATTGGGACGATGTTGCTTTAGAAGACTTACTTAGGATAGAACACACTCCCGTTATGTCCTCCATCCCTGAACTTAACAAAACTTCGCAACCAAAGCCTTTAATTCAAGTAGTAAACCTACCTCCGTCTCCAAAACCACCCGGAATTCCCCAAGAATTCCTTTTAGCGAGTAAAGAATCCGCTAGCTCCACCGAGATGAAGTCTGTGGCCGAAAGTAGGGAGGAAACGATACCTAAAACCGTTGTTGAAGATAAAACCGCAATTCCCAGCAAGTTAAAATCGTTTATTTCTCGAGTAAAATCGCGAAAACCGAATCACATGCAGAATACGGCGCCACCTGTACGATTGAAGCATAAAGATACTCCCATTCCGTCCAAAGAAGATCTCATTATCATCGAAATCCCCGCAGCGAGTCAATTACTGCATTGTCTGAACGTTTTGCAAATGGCGGGAGTTCCTTTACTGCATGAATTGCTCAAAACGAACTTAAGACTGCCTAGTACCTTCTCTCTAGTCAAACCTGAGCATACGCGGACCTTAGTTCGCCAAATTTACGAGCAACGAAAGTGTGAGACGACTTCTGGGACTCTATCGAGTAATATTTATAAACAGTTTTTATTATTTTGTCAGTTTATTCATTTAAGCGCTTATATTTCTATTTAGAAGAAGGTGATCGCGTTTACGGCGTTGTCGTAGCCTTACATGGTTTGGTTAAAACGGCAGATGTCATGGTTAACTGTGATATTGACCTTGGATTGACGGTCTTCGAGACTTTTAAGGCGTCTTACGCTGAAAACTTTGGTTTCTTGGGTAAAATTCGATCAATGGAAAGCTATTTTGATTCATTATTCGTTGTTTAGACTGGATTCAAGTCGTGACTCAAGTTTTAGCCAAGAATAAGCGTATAGAAGCACCTTTGCACCCTAAAATGGTCCAACTGTGTCAAATTGTCGAGCAATACGAAGCGTACAGAGGTCGAATTCTCGTCTCCTTCAATCGCTACGCCGCAGAATTGCAAGATATCCTTACGAGGACCTTGGTGGCCACGAAGATAACCTGTTTACCTTGGGGGGATAACAAGTGAGTTAGATTAATTTATTTAAATGAGATATTAAATGGAAAATACGTTGTTTTTTTGCCAATAGGACGGCAGATGTCTATTGGACGAGTACACAAAACGCATTGACGGCTATTTTGGCCAGCGAAATTGCTTTAATGATCTATTACGAGGACCCGGTTGGCCGGCCAGGTATTAAACAGCTCCTTTTGAGGACAATTTGGGGCGAAAAGCTGTTGCCCGAGCCTTCGCAGCCAGTTAGAGATGAAGAACAGGAAAAGGAAGGTTGCGAAGAACCACATTTGGAGCCTAAAAGGAAGAAAAAGAAGCCTAATACGATCCGCAATGCGTTGTTGGAGGAACAAGAGGTTCTTAAAGCGGCTTTGGCAAAGGTAAAGCCAAACTCAGAAGTCAACGAGTGTCAGAATGTCCCCATCAGTGAGTCCAAGCGAACCAAATTGGACTGCGAATCTATCCAGACGGTGCACGCGGCATTCTTAAAGCCTGGGAAGCCGAACGAGTGGGACTTGAACACGGTTTTGGAAAGTATAGAGCCGAAAAAGTCTCCTCCGCGCCCTAACCTTCAATTCTTCTTCCATAAACGACTCTTGGATCTATTTGAGAGGACAGTGGTCGACTTAGAGTCGAAATGGAACAGTACAGTCCATGAATGCGACTACAGCTTCATGTTGAATGATCCCGTAGCTCATTTACGCCAAGCTGACGTCATTTGCGATGGTTTTACGTCCATGCTTATCACCACGTTGGAAGAAGAGGCAGTTTTCGAGCGAATTCTGCAACTACGAGCCAGTACTTGTACGTTGTGGGTTCTTTTGTGGGGGCCTGGCCTCCAGCCAAATAAGTTAACGATATTTATGAGTTTCGCCTACTTTCTGAAGAAACAGAGGTCGGAGTTTCGTCTTAGATGGCAGTTAATTAGCAGTCAAGCGAACTTGGCCATTACAGTGGAAAAAGCCGCACGAAAAGCTGCAGAAGAGGCTGAAAAACGGTGTATAAACGCTTGGCATGAGTTTAAGTGCCCATTGAATGCTAGTGAAGTAGGAATTTTAAGCATTCTGCTAGGCTAGATTTAAGAGGTAACGGTGGTTTTATTTTTATTGTAGCACTGGCGGGTTTTGGTGAAAGTGCCGTGTTTGAATGCATTTTCAGCCTGGTTGCTATTACAGCGAGCGGATTTACGGACACTAGTTGGAGCGTCTTTGGAATTCCTGACATCAAGGTATCCTGAATTACCGTCCAAAGTTCTACAGGTAAAAAAAAAAATCCGTTTAGATTGGTTTAAAACGGACCAAGGGCTAAGCTGGCACATAATTAGATGTTCTACGATGTGACTCATGGCGTAACGTCGTTTTGTTCCATTTGGCAAGAGTAATTCAGCCCACGTGCCAAGTTAAAGGGGATTGTAACATTTGTATCCTATATCCAAGGGTCGGTTTCATGGTTACGTGTAATTCAAAGTTGCCAGGAACGTAAATTTCCTTTTGTTTCCTTGGGTTCCTGATTCTTGATTTTTTGGTTTCCTAGTTCCTGGTTGGCATTCCCAGAGAACACATTTATCTTCTCTGACAATATTATATCACATGTTACAAGCTTCAAAGAATACACATAATTAAATCAAAATGAATTATTCAGTTTCAGCGCATTAAGAATAATATGCATGATTTATTCCAGTAATGAAAATTAGAAACAGTTCAGGTAGTTGTGCACTCATTACAGCTTTATGTTCAGTACTTTATTCATACTTAATTAAGACACATGTTATTTAACTGAAAAAAACAGCTCGTCATTGTGAAAAATTCAAATAATTTACCGCAACAATTAAAAATATATATAGCTAAAATGCTCCGCAGATGGCGTTGGCAGTACCGATGGCTCTGTCTGGGGTTGTGGTCGTTGTGTGCAAGATTTCTCCCGAAAAAGGAATAAATTCCGGGCTTGATATCATCTTTCCATGAATTGCGTGAATTAAGTAAGTTACTTTACCCAATGACCTATCTGTACTACCCAATTTGCAGGTTTCAAGTACCCTATTTAACCCCCAAACTCTTAAAACGTACATGTCTCTTTTCTGCAGTGCAGGTTTTTTTTGTCATTCTACTCATTGTGACCCAGTTTTAATTCTCTTCCAAAGGTATCAACTTGCTTTGCCCACCCCTTTTTAAGCATGTCATTCTAATTTGGTCCGTTAGTTTCAGATCTCCGTGACACTGTTTAATAAACGTAAATTTTTCGTTCCTTTTCTAGGCCATGGAATTTAGCAACATTTTGCAAGGAACTCGACGGTTTTTCCAAGCCCCGCCACTAATACCACACCATGAAAACCCGAGCCAAGAAATCAATCCCCAAATGACGCCCATTAGAAGCGGTCCAGGCCCTGGAGAAGTCCACTTCCCCCGAATGGAACCCATACCACCCTCTTTCAATCACGCTTACCCTCATATGGACCCTAATTTGCACTACCATCACCACCAGCAGCAGCAACAATGGGTCAGTAAACCAGTGCAAAACCCACCTGCAGCGTACTATGCTCCTCCGCTCCCCCCCGCTCAACCTCAGTTCCGAGACCAACCTCAGTTTCGAGAACGCTATAACCACGCCTACAACCCACCTCCTCCGGATCCTTACAACTACTACAACCCTCCTCCCGAGCCACAACGCCTCCCTTATGCCCCCCATCCTCTCCCCGCTCAAATCCCTCCTCCTGCTCCTCCTCAACCGGTGGAAGTGAGGGAAACACCGCCTAGGCCCCTCCCCCCGGCGCCCCGTCTCCCGGAGAAGCGGGAAATGACGAGAACCGAGTTTTACCGCCAGTACAAGCAACAAGAATCGCTCAAACTCCAACAACGTCTCAACGGAATCCCAACCAGGACCGTTCCCCACCCCCTACCACCCGTCCCGCCCCCTCAGCTGCCCGAAAGTCCGCAAGAAAGACCGATTTACAGGGAGGAAAACGCGTATTGGCAACTTCAAGCGCCACCGCAGGCCCCTCTCTTACGCCCAGCGCCTGTGCCAGCTCAGCCAGCTCAACCATCTCATCCGTGGGCCGCCGCCGAACCGGTACTTTCCTGTCCGAGGTACTATCAAGAGCCGCCAACCGTAGCGAAAGCGGAAGTACCGTTAGATCTCTCGGTCCGATCCACTCAAGCTGATCCGATGCGGAGACCTTGGCCTTTAAATGGGGAAAATAGTCATATTAATACGCCGAGGTTCCACTACCAGGCGCAGGAAACCTTCCGGGAGCCGCCTAAGCTAGAACCCTATCATAGGACCCCGCCTTGGCCCCACAATCAGCCCTATAGACCGCCCCCGTTGCCGAATAACACTCTGCGCATGCCTACCATGGACCTGTCGCCCAGTTTTGGGCAGCAGGCGCCGCGCTATCCTGCGCAGAACAGTCAACTGCCGGTCCGGATACCGCCAGTCGCCACGGTATCGGCGACCGTGCGGGATTTCCCCGCTGCGCCGCGCGTTTCGGCTGCGCAGGCGCAACAGCAGCGCTATCGGGAGTTCAGCGTGAAGAGTAACAGCTTAAACCACTTTCCGACGCAGTTTCCGCCCACTAAGCAGCAGCAACGACCGGTAGGCGTGGCACTGGTCAGTGTGAAGCTGCCCCATGCCACACCCACTCCGTTAAATGAGCTCAGCGAGAAAAATTGGCCCAAAACAGCCGTTTCACCCATTTTAACCCCCAAATTTAGGACGAAGGCGGAGCTTAAGCAAATGACTCCGCCCTACAACTCCAATAAGAGCTATGTGCCGACCACTCCCAGGTTGTTGACGGCGGACGATCCCTTGTCGGCCTGGAGGAACGCTTGTATGAATCGGAGTCATGAAAAAAGCGAATCGCCGATTCTGGTGAAGATCATTGAAGAAAAAAGCTCGATAGCATCACCGCCGATTCTGAGTGATGAAGCTGAGCAGGCGGAGAAGGTTCCAAAAGTGGAGAAAGTTCTGGAGGCGAAGAAGGTGAAAGAGGAAGTGAAGGAGGAGCCCAATAAGAAAATCAGCGAAGAGTCGGTGAAGATCGAATCGGAAGAAGAAGACGCGTTTGATCGACTTTTCAGTAATCAATGCAAGGAATTGGAATCGGATCTGGCACAACAGAGCTTTCAATTGCGGAGAGTGAAGCGATTGCCAGGTGATTTGAATTATTCGATTCATGGTGATCTGGGCGAGCCTTCGACCTCCAAAGAAGGGTTACAAGACTTGGACGTACCGGCAGAGGACGAGAAAGAAGAAGTCGAGGATAAAAAACAGTATTCAAGCGAAGAAGATGTTCCTTTAAGCCTGAGAGCGAAGAATCATCAAAAAGGATCGTCGTCGAACGCAAAGAAAGTCAAGTTTGAGAAAAAAGTGAGTCGAAAAGGGAAGAGTTTGCAGGTTGCGTGTTTGCGAGGTCCGCATACGCGATCTGGGAAGCGGAGACGATTGAGTTCGAGTGAAGAATCGGCAGAATCATCCCCTTCAAAATCTTCTGATTCTTCTTCGGAAGCAGAGGAAGAAGAGTTGGAGCCGAGGATGACGCGAACCAGGACTAGGTTAAGGACACGAAGACGGAGAGGTACTCTGAATGTGATCAAGAGTGATGAAGAAATGGAAGAATCGTTGAAGAATCGGCTCAGATCTAAGAGAAGCACGCCGGTGAAACGAAAACGTCCGGTTCTAGCGGAAGAAGACGAAGGAGAGGAAATCGAAAATGAATCGGGCTCACAACCGATTCTAGTGAAAGAAAATCAAGATCGAGATCAAGAAGATCAAGCGAATCAGTCCAAGTATTACCCAGGCTGGGAAGGTGAACTGTTGCAATACAAGAAAAAGTGCCGAATGCCGCTGCAATTGATCCGAGTCCATAAAGTTAGTGCCAAGGTCGAATCAGCCGAAGAAAAAGGATCGGACGTGGTGACGATCGAGGAATCCTCCGCGGAAAAGCTGCATTGGCCCTCCAAAATCAAACAACTCAGCATTGAAAAGAAGGTGACGGTGAACAGTCCGATTCCAAGTGAAGAAGTGAAGGTCGGCGATGAAAACCAAGTGAAGAAAACGGAGGAAAATGCGCCAGAAACTCAAGAAATCGCGATCAAAATGAGCGAAGCCACGCCCAGAGCCAGGTTTAGGATCTTTCGAAGAAGATTCCGGTCCGGTTTGGACTTTATTCGGAAGAAGAAGAAGCCGACTGTGAAGAAAGGCAATGAAGAAGAGGCCAAAAGCAACAAAATCGTCAAAAGTAACAAATCGTACGCGTTATTGGGACCGTCGTTGGATCCAGCCACTGAAATCCGATCCTGGGTGGTCAATAAGAGCGCAGGAGAGACGATTCTTCATCGAGCAGCTCGTTTAGGCTATTTGGTAAGCTTTTTCCCCTTCAAATTTATAAAATCCCTAAAACTTCATTTTTTTAAAACAAATTTTATATCTATTTTAAAAAGTGGAGAATTAAAGAAGAATTTATGAAACCCTTGAATTATTTATATTTTATTTTCCATTCATTTTATTAATTATTTTTTATTCATTACCATTAATTTTTATTCATAATTTAATTTAATTAATTTTATAAGCTATGTTTTGTATTCATTAAGTCGTATTCCATGGATTTCTGTGAACTCATTAACTTAAAAGTGTTTCTTTGTCTTCGTAGGAGGGCATATGTTACCTATTGGGTCGACCAGAAACGGTTGTGTCGGTCCGAGATAATGCAATGTACACGCCCCTTCATGAAGCGGCCGCCAAAGGACATCTGCATGTGGCCAAAGTGCTCCTTTTGCACGGAGCGGACGAATCTGCAGCTGCCCGAGGCGGAATTCGGTAAAAGTTGGTTCATTTCTTGCTTAAAATTGATTACATGGTGTTTGTTCTTCTTTTCCCAGGCCGTTGCATGAAGCAGTAGACAATAACCACCTGGAAGTGACAAGATTACTGCTTTCGTATGGCGCAGATCCTCGTTTAGCCACATATGCCGGGCTGACACCTTTAGCGTTGGCTAAAACCAATTTGGAAGACGAAGAGGAGGACGCAGAAGACGAAGAAGAAGATTCGAGTGCACTTTTAGAGAATGACAGCAAGAGAATGGTGGATTTCTTGGAAAGTCACCTGAAAGACGTTGAAGGACAGCCCAAATTGCCCTTTACCTTCTTTGGATCAGCTGCTCTTATGGGTAAAAAATTGCAAAAAAATGAAGTAGGCTTAGAATTGATGATGTTTTGTATTGTAGATGGATTGGAAAGTGGTTTTAACGTGCTGGAAGCCAATCGCATTCCCCAGGCAGCTGGAACGGATCTGGTGTTCGAGTGCACTGCGTACCCTTTGCCTCAGTGCTACCAGTTACCGTCTAGACCGGGCAAATTCGTTTTACTGGAAGATTTGCTCCAAATTGGGGCAGTAATGGACCCGCGTCAGTGCCAACGACTGAGAAAAAAGGCCTTTTCCCTTACGAGGGAGGAGTGGAACCAAGTTAAAGAAGTGGCTAAACCAAGACCGGTTTCCCCGGTTCGAGATCCGGTACTTATGGTGCCCTACGACGAGGAAGTGAAAGAAGTACTGGATGTGGAAGAAGTAGTCATATCATCGAGATCGTGAAAACTGATTTGAATTTTTAATAGCATAACGAAGGGAATCAAGCACGACACGTTTTTTTTTTATATATAAAGAAGAAAAATTATGGACGTAAAAAGACGGATTGATTGTCAAGATGCTCCTCGTCTTTCATGTGCTTCCTGGACACTTATTATATGATTTTTTTTGGTAACAAAGAAAACGAAAGAGGCTCAACCATCGTATTTATTCGGGTGGTTTTGTGCAATAGAATTCGGCGTCTGGTTTAAGAGTTTTAGGTTCAGTTTTGTTTGTTTGTTTGATTCTTTGTTTTCTTTTATGGATGTATAAGCTTCTGTGGCAGCTTTTTTCTAAGCTTGGGTTTGATCTACTACCTCCTTGATAGTTTCTTCCTTAAGTTTGTGGTTTGTTCTGTTTTTCTTTTCTCTGTTCCTTTTTTTTTTTTTTTTTTTAAGCAGAATTATGTTTTTCGTTTTTGTTGGTGCAAATCTTCTATGGAAATGTGTGTAGAGTTTTTATTGTTTACACCCGAAGCAAAGATAATTAGGTAAAAAGTTTTGGGATTATGTACAGAGCTTCCCCTCCTTCCTCTTCCTTCTTTAAAACTTTTACAATCGTCTTTTACGACGTCTTTTACAATCTGTTCCTAATTAAAAAGTACATTTGAATTTGAAGCCGTTTCTTTGCCTTATACAAAAATTCAGAAAGTGTGGTTTATTAAAAAAACAGTACTTAAACACATTAACTAATCATATTAAGAAGGATAAAGGGGATTGGGTTGAAAGATCTATCGCAAAAATATCTTTGGATTTATATATCTTTTGATTTTGCCACTCATATCGATTAGAATACCTGTAGGGAAGCATCCCTTCCAGCTCGTATTATCGAACTCTTTAAGAAATAATTAACTTTATTCTAGCCTAGGTTTTTCGATGTGATAATACTAGGTAGTTCTGGCAATTAAATCAGTGAAGTTATTTCTTAGACAGTGTTTAATTCTGTTTAAAGCTCGAAAGAAGGGACTTATTCCTCCTGTTTACGTTCTGCAGCGACGCTTTTTAATGATCGGCGAGCTTGACAAGTGATTAGAATTATTCCACCCCCTTTTCAGGCAGATTACACTTTCATTCGAGTGCTAATTAGCGAGTGAACAAGGTCTGTTTGTGCTTACCTCTTCCATAATGAGTAATCGAATGCAAACCGTCGCTGCCATGACCATCATGAAAACGCTTTTAATGCTTTTCAATGTCGCCTTTTGGGTAATTTATTTCTGTTTTACTTTATATTAATTACTTTAAATCTCTGCTAAATGGATTAAAACACGAACAGTCCGCGACTCATGACCTTTCTAATTCTACATCCGTTTTTAATGTGTAGGTCACAGGCGTAGCCATCTTATCATGCGGCATTTGGATGCAAATGGAGCTTTATAAATATATGGAACTCTCGACCGAGTTCTCAGGAACAGCTCCGTATGTTTTTATTGGAACTGGAGCTTTGATTGTCGTCGTGGGCATGTTAGCCTGTTGTTGTACCTTCCGTGGCCAAAGCGTTCTTCTTTACATTGTAGGATATAAACTTATATTAAAACTATAACAAAGGGTTAAATCTTAATAAGTAATTCTGATCTGAGCAGTACGCAGCGTTCTTGATGGTCGTCTTTGTGATAGAGGTCAGTGCCGGCATCTCTGCTTACGCTTATCGCAACAAACTTAAGGACGGGTTCGCCAAAGGCTTAAATATGAGCATTTACAACTACACGACGAACCATGAAATTGCTGGAGCTGTGGATAACCTCCAATCCTCTGTAAGTTTTTTTTACATAATATTTTGCGTTATTTAAAAAAAAGATTAAAAAAAAAAAGATTGTCTCATATTGTTATAGCTGCATTGCTGCGGAGTGTACAACTACACGGACTGGGCCAATACTCCGTTCGCTATCACTTCCGCACAACAGGTTCCGTTATCTTGCTGCAAAAAGCAACAGACTTGCAACAGCCGAGATTCGGACGACATCTATAACACGGGTTGCTTCAAGCGCGTCACGAGCTTCTTGGATGGAAACATTGGCATTATCGCAGGAACCACGTTGGGTGTGGCTTTCTTGCAACTTATAGGCGTGTTTTTGTCCTGCTGCTTGGCCAAGAACATTAACAAAGCGAAATACGAGCAGATGGCTTGAAGGCACGAGAATCTTCGCAACGAACTTCACTAAAAAATCACAAGAACAAAGCAACCAACAAAGAATTGATAATTTTATTTCGTTTTTTGTCCCGGACTTTATCTCCTTCTCATCTAGTATATTCGAACTCGGTGTTAATCGTATTGCATTTTTTAGCGCTCCATTGTTACGCTTTTGAAATCTATTTTACCACGTTCTACAATTATATTTAGAACGAGCCGTGTGATCTTTACAGTTTTAAATAGTCACGTATTAGAATCTTCTTTTTGTCCCCCAAAACTAGTCGCGACATCTCTTATGGCTTAAGCTTATTGACGAAACTGCAATGATCTTGTATTGAAGTGGACGATATCTCTTCCCATTCCTTCTCATTAATGTATTTTCTTATTGATAATATATGGAGTAGCATTATTAACGAGTTGCGGTGTTTGTTTTCCTCATAATTTGCTCATGTAACAATGAAAAACGAGCGAGCCATCGTGAAAACGCAGCAGCAGCTCTGTTAAATCGATTTGCGACCAGCGCTAAAAGTATCGCCGAGTAGCAGGGCCTGCTGTAATATCGATTACTAACTTTCTAAAAGGTAGCCAGATGTCGATATTCAATTAGAAAAACGCTAATACAGACTTGAATCGATTCAAAGCGGGCTAAAAACACAAAAATGGCGGCAGCTTCTGACGCCTCGGTTTCCTGTGCGCATAATCCAGATTTTGCCGCTATTTGCTCGTTTCTGGAACAATTTGGCGATAAATTTGGCCTGTTGTTTCCCTCTTTTCATGATCTGCAACAAGTGTTAGAATGTTCCACCCAAGGTACGTTACAAACCCCATCCCCAATTGTTTACACTAAACAATCTGCCCAACCCCCCTGTATACATGTCTCATGTTATCACACGCTTGTTTAGGGTGTCATATTTTGGTTCGGCTTTTTAACCTCTGTGTTTTCTCTTTTTTAGTATCCCAAATATTAGTGGAGCTTCATGTCAAGCTGTTGCGCCAATTAAAGCGCTCGGCGTCTATGGAGCGTTGGGAGAATGCCGTTGTTAAATTTGCCCATACTTACTCTATGCAAGATGCCTGGGAATTGGAGCGCTTTGGTTACCTCAAAGCTAATATAGACGTCAAAATACGTCTTCTCAAAGTAAACTCTCGTTATATTCTTTGGTCTGGAAGTGCTTAATAAAGGAATACCAACTCTTTTTTAATTATAATAGTACTTGTTGGAATCCCAGTTCGATAAAAACCCTAAATTCAAAGCCCAGATCAATGCATTAAGCTCCCGAGACTTACGGCTGCAGCCGCTGGGCAGAGACCGTCACGGTCTCCGTTATTGGCACTTGCTGGACGATGATTGCAATCTACGAGTGTATAGGGAAGACATGGACGAGGAGTCTTGGGAACTGGTGGCCTCGGATAAAGCCTCCATGCTAAAACTTATCGAGAACCTGACGTCAGAAGCCCATGAAATTACGCCGCCAGAAACTTCACCGGAAGATAGCAACAGCAACAGTCGCGACGACCAAGATTTCCTCGATACTGGACAAAATACGAGGCTAAAACCAGTGCCAGACACCACGGCAGAAGACGCTGGAGATGTTTTGACCCCTGAAAAGGAAACTAATTCAGAAAGCCGCGCAGGCAACGCTTTTCATGAGGTGAGACAGTCGCCGTTGTCAGATTTGACGTCGCAGGAAAGTAATAGTGGTCCAGAAATGACTCTTATGCCAGTGGAAATGGCGAGTACGTCCCAACCAAGTGCTCCTACAGTATTAAGCGAAGCGACGGAGGCGCCAGTGTTGCTAGTTCAAGGCGAAGGCGCCGGTGCCGACTGTGACGCTGGAAATCCTTGCGAGGAGGAGCAAGAAACCGCCCCTGAATCTCGAGAAGTGGAAGCCAAGGAGCCCCAGACTGAACTGGGCGGGTCCAGTGATCCAAGTACTAGCACAGACTTACAAAAGCCGGAAAGCTTAGCGCCAGGACCAGGAAAAGTCCAGTTAAATGAACCTGAAACTCAGATAGCGATGGCAAGCGGTAGTGTGTGTGTAGATCCTGTAAAAGGATTGGAAACCAAGACTTCGGACTTAGCAGTGAATGATATGCAAGTAGAGGACAGTTTAACGTCCGTAGCAGAGCCCCAGAGAAGTAATACTTCGTTTCTTTAAACTTTTTGAGCCTGTTTTTAATTATTTTTAATTGTTTTAGATGTTAAAGAAGAGGATTCCGTTTTGGAAACTGCGGCTGACCTTGAAACTAAGAGTCAGGTCGACGAAAGCGCCGTGGACAGAAGGGAAGCTGATCCTGAAGGGGCACTGGAGCATAATTTACTCATAAAAGACTCTTTAAGCTCCTCAGTAGAGTCTAAACTGCGTAAAATTTGATATACTTTAGCTTATGTTAGTTGTTTATTATATTTTTTATGTGTTTTAGATGGCCAAGAAAAGAATACCCTTCCAAATGACATAAAAGTTGAAAGCGCGACAGAAAATGCGAACCTTAAAGAAGAGGAAACGAGTGGTTTACCTTCAACTGAGCAGAGTTTGCCAGAAAAAGTCTTGTTCACCACACCGAAAGATCCTGAATTAGGTAAAATTGAGCTCTTTTGCGTCAGAATTGCTTATTTCTGATTATTCTCTAATTTATTCGATGGAAATGCAGAAGTTCATGTGAAATCTGATCTGGAAGTCGAAGGACAAGACGAATGCGATGTTCTTGTGGGAGTGGAGGACAATAGTTTGGTCACAACAGAGCTAAAAGACGTGAGAATTTCTCCAGATGAGTTGAAATTAGGTAAATATCTACTTCGGTGTTTCTCAAACGGATTCCATGGCCATTTGTTTCCGTATTAGATCTTTCTGCCCAGCCTGAGCTTTCAGTCGAGGATCAGGCCGCGAAAGATGACTTAAAAGAAGTGGAAACTAGTACTGAGGACTTACTAGAACACACTTTATCCATACAAGACTCAATAAACGATTCAGAAGAGCCTAAATTAGGTACGCGCGAAGGAAATATGATTTTTTTAAAAAGTGAGCGATACCATTATTATTCTAATTTTTATATTTCTAGATATTAAGGAAGAAGGTACTGGACTTCAATGTCCAAAGCAGCTTGAAATTAAAGTAAAAAATAATATGGACTGCTTAGAGCACAATTTGCCCGTAGTTCGATCATTAGTTGCCCAGGAAGGGCCAAAATTAGGTAGAAATTGACGTTTAAAATCGCTTAATTTCCAAACTTCGCTTCAATTCCTAGATATAAAAGCAGTGGAATCAGTTTTGAGTGGCAATCTAACTGGGGAGACTGCAGAAAGCAACATTGACGGAAAGGAAATCAAGAAAGTAGACTTTTCAATAGACAGTTTGACAGCCAAAGACTCTTTAGTCAAGTCAGAAGAGAATAAAATAGGTAATTTCTGTTTAAATTTTGGTCCACTTTAGGTAATTACAATAACATTGTAGGCAGCCATGAAATAAACGTGGAGTTCAGCCCCGAAACTCCCAAACGATGTGAAGAAAACGCGAAGAAAGAGGGCAAACTTGATTTTAAGGCTTCCTTGAAAGAAAACCGGCTAGATTTGGATACTTGTGTTGAAGTACAAGAGCCTAGTTTAGGTATTTTTCATTTCTCTGTACTTTTTGCGATAGTTTTTGAGTCGTTTGTGGGATTCTAGACATTCAGACGGAGGCAAACATCCAGCCAAGTGTTGAACATCCCGTAAAGACAGAAGAAAAAGAATCCAAAGAATCCAAAACTGAAATAAAACCTTTGCCAGAGGAGAAGCTGACACTATCCGAAATTCCGCTTGCACCTGAGGAGCTGAAATTAGGTAGGTTTGGTCTTTGTTCCTTGAAATATTCCATTTTTAATGATTTCGTATGACTCTAGAAGGCCAAAACGAGAGTTGTATCCAGCCTAGTGTTGCCAGTCTAACGCAAATTATGGATCAAGTGCCAGCCGAAGTTCAAACCCAAGATTTGCCAGTGCAGAACTTGACAGTTGCTTTACAAGACCAGGAATTGGGTAAATCGTACCATTTTTTGTATTATTTGGTATATTTTCTCGATTTTCAGACACTAAAATAGAAGCTGAGTTTCCCGAGACCTTAGAAGAGCCCAAAAGAGAGTGTAAAACAGCAGCTGTTACCGAATCAGCTCCACCTCCTGTTTCTAAATTGGATTGCACAGTTTCTGACGCAGATTTTGGCCACACCCAGGCGGGAGGTGAAAGCACAAGTAAACATTACTGAAGACAAAACTACTTTGGAGTATCTAACTTTCTTTTTCTGAAGGTGCATCTATGTTGGAAGCAGAAAAGGCGGAGGTTGGGAAGGAAGAATCCGGGAAGGCG
>JAGJRP010001450.1:0-17728 GCA_022832235.1 Lepidurus couesii
TGAACTTGTCCAGACACGTTTTGGTGTTTGTACGAAACGAGTTCAAAACAACGGAAAAAATCAATTATTTGGGTTTATTTTTAAAAAAAGGTATAGTAAATACTTGAAATTTATTTAGTATAAATTTTGTAGTCTTTAGTCTTTGTAGTGCATTTACTGAGCATTAAACACGTAAAGAAATTACTTTAAAATTGAGTTCAAAGTCAGGATTCGGTTCTTAGTTCATAATCTCGAACCAAACCATTGTGAAAAGAGTTACGGCTAGCGAGGTTTTTAACCACGCCTCCATGTAGAGAGTGACGCTTAGGGTGGGGATGTTTAACAATCTAAAGGGAAGCCCCTACTGGGAATGCAGACAAATACTATACGAGTCAGGTGGACATTTTTCAGTTGTGAATTACCTTTATTATTGGTTCTGTCTTTTATCTTTTACTATAATAGTCTTGTTGATTGTTTTGTAGGTTATAATAAAATTTTGAACTGCCATGGAAAAAGAACAGGACCAGGACAAAAGAAAGCGTCACACGCTTCTCTCTCAGTATTATGGAATGTCCGAAGAAAAAGAAATGGGAAATCCGTATGACATCAATGGGAAAAGTTTTAATCCGGATATGTATTTACAAAAAGTTATCAAGGTATTTTTTTAAACTCTGAAAATTGCAAACTTAAAGTTAAACTTAATATTGTACTTGAAATCAAATTTAAATCTTTATTTTCCAAAACAGGAGGCGAGTTTAAAACAACTGATGGACAAAGAAAAGGAAATTGTACGCGAAATACAAACCTTAGATTCGGATATGCAAACTTTGGTGTATGAGAATTATAATAAATTCATCTTGGCCACCGACACCATCCGACAAGTACACTTGTTTCTCCACTATTTCATTTATTTCACAAAATGTACTTACCTTATTTTACTTTGGTTTATTTCATTTATTGTATTTATTGGTATTATTATCTGTTCTGTAACTATATATTCTTATATTTTAGATGAAGGATGACTTCAAGGAAATGGAAAACGAGATGGATAAACTCGTCAAGAACATGGATGACATCACCAAGTTTTCTTCGGCCATTTCCGAAACCTTACACGATAAACGCCACACAATCTCCCAATTGTCTTCCGCGCATTCCATGCTAAAGAAACTCCAGTTTCTTTTCGACCTCCCCACCCAAATGAAGCAACACATCCAAGAAGAAAACCCAGCCAAAGCTGTCCAAATGTACAGCCGAGCGCAGCACTTGCTCGAAGACAACAAAACCTTGCCCGCATTCCAAGGATTGTACAGCGATTGCCAGTCTATCGTCGAATCCCTTCGCCAGCAATTGCTCTCCCAACTGAAAACAGGCGACGCTCCTCCTCCTGTGGCTGTAGCGACTGTTCGCCACCTCATTCTCTTGGGGTTTTCTCCTCAAGAACTCTCTTCCGAAGTTCTGGAGCAAGCCACCACTAAACTGAACCAAGATTTGCAAGTTTTGGAGAAACTATCCACTCCACCAGATCCGGACACGCCTTCAACGACTCCAACTATGGTAAAAACAGAGAAATAGTTATGTTTTTGTGCATTCTAAATCAATTCTGATCCAATTTTCGTAGGATTTATTGGAATTTGTGGACCTTTGCGTCAATGGACTGCTTCAGCACATATATTTATACGCTTCCTCGTTCAAAGACTTCTTCCCCACAGCCAGTAGCACGACTGAAGCTTATCCATGGGCCAGTCTCTGTCAGTTTTGCGTCCAAAAAGGCTTGCAATGCTTCCTGAGAAAGATTTCTTGGAGTGGAGATGGTGGAAAAGACTCTACCTTGTTAGTTAGAGCTCTAGAACGCTGGCAGAAGAAAGTAGCCGAGTTAGACATCGTATTACCGGCTGCATTAATCCAGAAGTATTTTTTTCCCCACTTTTTCGCAATTTAAAACAATTTCTAATACTTTAGCTCGCATTATTCTTAAAGAGCAATAGCCACCAAAAAACAACTTTGTCTTATAATAAGGAGTAAAAAATGTAGTTTCCAGTTCTATGTGTCTTTTTATCGTACGCTAAAACAAAAACTAGATAATAAGAAAATAAGAATTCTAAAATTCAAACGGAGCATATTTGCCATTGGCCAGCGCGGTCACGTGGGCCCTGTGACGTAGATATTAGATGCCATGCCAGTAAGAGCCACAGAGGAACCACGAACTTACCAACACAAACCGCGAACACGAACAGGTCAGCCTGTAAAGTTTCATCTAATATCTACGTCACGCCTCTCGTGGCGGGAAAATTCCAAAATTTCGCAAGTCAATAACTTGGGAACGGCTAGTCACAAAAACTTGAAACAAATTTTACCGTTCTTAGAATAATGTGTACAATAAGAATCCATCCAAATATCAATATGCTATGTCGTAGGCTATTGCCCTTTAAACTCGCTGTAATTTTCAGGTGGAATACGGAGTTGGTCAGTCATTCTGGAGCGTCTCATGCGAAACAGTTGCTGGATCATCTGACTGAGACGTGGAATAACGCGATTTCGTCAATACGCCAAGTTTTGGCTACGAGCGAAGCTGTGCAACTCCCTCCATTAGTTTCTTCGCTCTTAGGAACGGTTGTAGAGAGTGTTAAAGGCACTTTAGCGTCCATTCAAGTAATATTCCTGCGTTTTTTTCTAACTTTAATTTAAAAAATGATTTTTAAAATTATTATTTGTTTCTTCAGATGTTTTTGGAAGGAGTAGAGATCTTCTCGACCAATCATAAACTACGTTTGAAGTTCTCGCGCCAAATAGTGCGCGAGGAATTGCTAGTCCAGTACGTCCAAATGATCGTGGATTCTTCAAAGCAGTTCGAAGCTCTTTACCTCACCAAAGACAGCAAACCACCCTTGGCTTTGCTGCTAATCTTATCCAAAGTGGGCATAGATTTAGCGAATGCGACTTGGCCATCTTTGGTAAATTTACAAACGCACCGTCTATAATAAATCATAAATCTCTTAAAGGTCTTGGACGTAAATTTGTTTTGTTTTTACCCTTAGTTGGCGCTGGCAGAAGAGCAGTTGAATATTAGGGAAGATAAGCAATCCACAAGCTTGGCTCATATGCAGCACGAGTTGAGACAAGCCACCCAAGGATTGATCGAACTTTTCGTGAAGCAACAAGCAGCCGCCACTGCATTGGTATAGCGTTTTTATTTGTCTCAAAAATTAAATAAAAATAATAATAGTCTAATAATAATAAATAAATAATAAAATAATAATAATTTCTTTTATATGCTTTTGGGGTTAGATGCTACGCAAATCGGTGGACTCGAAGGATTGGATGCAGCAGATTGAGACTCGCTCGGTACGTCCAGTGGTTAAACGTGTAATAGATGAAATTACAGAGGTCGATGGACAAGTTGGGACGTTGTTTGAAGAAGGGCATAAGAAAGACCGAGGATCAGATTCGTCACGGAGGACGTATTTCACGTAATTTTACCTTGTAGAAAAAAAATGAATGAATTAATTAAAAGATATTTCGTGTAGCGTTCCGAGACATCCACCGCGATCTAATTGGTCCTATACTCCCAGCCAAGACGCTTCACTCATGAATAATTTGCATCGACTCTTTTCGGAAAAGTTGGATTTGACGAGTCCAGTTGAATGTAATCGGCTCGCTATTGTATCGGCAGTCATCAAATTGAGTTTGAAGGTAAATTATACCGGTGTAGTTATTCAGGTTCGAATACTGTTAAATGGTTCATGAAATTGCTAATAGTAAACAGAAAGTTAATAGAAAAAAGACAGAAAAATTGGCTTGGAAGTTTATTTTGTTTGTTTTTGTTGTTTGTAGACGCTGTTGGAATGCGTCCGGTTGAAGACGTTTAGCAAACATGGCTTGCAACAGTTACAAGTTGACTGCCATTACCTGCAGTTGTTTCTGTGGAAGTTTGTTAATGATGAAAAGTAAGTTTTCTTTACGGGAATTTGACAGAATTTTAAGAATTTGCGTCTGTTTTGTTTAGTATGGTACAAGGGCTACTAGACGAAGTCATGTCCAGCGCTATGCATCGATCGATTGATCCAACGCTTATGGAACCCAGTTTATTAGAGAATATTTGTGATAGAGCGTGAACTGAATTGATCCAAAATTTGTATTCGAGTTTGAGGGGCGACTTTGGGAGTTTTGCATTTTGTGGCGATATTGATTGACTGATTAGGAAGCATTTGCTGTATATTTCTGCGGTTGACAGCTTTGTGAAGCTGCGAATATTTATTTAAAAAAGATCCTTGGTGTTGATGATACAATAAACGAGACCTGATCTAGAAACGTTGTTTTACATCCATGAAAACCTTGCTAAAACAATTTAAAATGTTTTCAGCATCACTAATTGCTGTTAAAAACCATGACTCCCCCCGTCTCCACCCTCCAAACATACACAACTTACGGAAACCCCCAAGCTAAAGTGGCACGTGAAGTTTGGCACGCCAAAACGATAGTATAATAGCCCAGTTAATAAAAGATGGGGTGCTATAGCCTCATACACTATACACCAGTTCTATTCATATTTGTATTTATAGAAGTTTCAACGTTCTTTAAACATAAGCGTATGACCGAGTGGATAAGACGCAAGCCTTGTGATCGGAAGGTCGCAGGTTCGAAACCAGGTCGAGTATTTTATTTCGTGAAAAAAACGAAATATTAAATGGCTCCATTTCTCTGTACATTATATGACTTCCCGGCAAGGTTCCTATACCCATATTCGATATTGTGAAGCTTCGGCATAACGAGCTCGAATATCTGGAAAAGGAAACCGAGCAGGGAAGTTGGGAACAAGGGAAGGGGCGAGGCTCTCAATTTTTGACGATTTTCCAAGGGGACCCCCTTGATACAACGTTATTCCTTATGGAGAAAAGCCCTGAAAAAGCTTTCCCAGCTCGAAAAGAAGCCACGCCCACTTTTTGGCCGAATCCACCAATAGGATTCGTTCTTTTCGCATAGGCCCCACCCCTTTAAGCGGATCTTTTGAAAAATTTTACAAAATTTCTCAAGTTTTCGCCTTTATTTCAAAAATTACAAATCACACACAATACAATATTTCTTTTAGGAAGCATTTGCTGTATATTTCTGCTGTTTATTGACAGCTTTGTGAAGCTGCAATTATTTATTTAAAAAAGATCCTTGATGTTGATGATACAATAAACGAGATGTGATCCAGGAACGTTGTTTTGCATCCATGAAAACCTTGCTAAAACAATTTAAAATGTCGTCAACATTACTAATTGCTGTTATAAACCATGGGCGGATTCTCGAATTCAGGACAGGGTGAGAAAATAACATAACCCTCAGAATATTTGGAAGATGGAGCCACCTATGTTGTGTGGGACACCACAAAATTCGGGCTTAATTCATTAAATTTTAAGATCAATTTGAATAAAAATTATTATACTTTTTTTGTCGTGGAAGGTTAAGAATCATGCTGCATTGTGGCCTTTTTCAAACTGTGGATAGGAGTGAAGTATACTGTAAAAAATTAAAGAGAATTTACCAAAATCTACCAAGCTTTTCAGGAGAGTCTTCGTCTGACAAAACCCCGCCTTGTACGCCCTGTGTCCGTCCGTTGGGAAAACCCGACAAACGGTCGCAACCCGGTACAAGCAAGATTTTACGAGGATCAGAAAAATTGCCGTGGTACCACTTGTCTGGGTGCAACAAGCTCTTCGTCGAGCCACGAACCTTGACTTCAACCATTCTGGGTGTTATCGTCGTCGAATTCGGAATGGGGAAAAGCAGCTGTGTCCAAAATAAATACAAAAAATACGCAGAGAAATGTTTGACATGTTTGACAAAAACCTTGTTTAACATCCATGAAAGCCTGGCTAAAACAATTTAAAATGTTCTCAGCATTACTTAGTGCTGTTAAAAGCCAAGTGAACATTCGCGAATTCAGGACCCAGTGACAAAATAACAACATAACCCCAGATAAGCATTACAATCATTATATAACGATCGATTCAATGCCTTTATTCCCTGGAAGTTTTCGTTGAGATAGTAACAATAACATAACTCACTTAGTTTTGAGTATCCAGCCCTGCTAATGCATTTGCAATCGACGCAAAAATCAAACTATTTTACCTTCATGTAGGTACTTGTGAAATAATATAGTACCCCATAGGATTGCCGAGAGGACGAAGGTAGTTTTGACTGCGAGCAACACGATTATTGGAATGCTTTGATCGAAGAACGTAATGTCTGCAGCAATGGGTTCGAGTGCTTCAAGTAAAGGCAGTCCGTAGATGCCAATAACAGCAAGCAATACAGAACAGCGTAGAAATTCACAAAGGGGACCATAATGTTTACGTCCGAAAAGAGATGCGATGACGACGAGTGAGGTAGCTATGTAAAAAATATGTACCCATACCATCGCTAAAGGCCAACCCTGTATTGAAGAAAATATATCAATACGGTATTTTTCGGGGTTATACCACTAAAGTTTTCTTACTTTGTAAACTACAAGCAGCATCGTAAACGCCGAGTTTATCAACATGAAATGCAGTAATGTGTACATGTGCATTTCCCCTGTAATGGGTACTTGGAATTTGGTCCGAGGCTTTACCTGTTATAGGCAGTTGTCAGTGGAAATTATCTCATAAACGAATATACATTTCAAATTTACCCCCGGTAGTTTGTCAGGCCATCCTAAACGTGGGCTGCCGGGTTGCCAAGCTGGACCGTATATTAGTGCTTTGCATTTATTTTTCCAGCCTGCAACAGCGCAGAACTTTCGGTAAACTTTTCCGAAGTAGTGAATCTGATATAAATGCCTCAGTAATTACTATTTTTTATTTTAATGCTGTGAAGAAATACGTTTAAAAAAACAGGATTAACAGATTCCACGGGTTCTACTAATCCGTATACAATTGGCTCCTCCTTCCGTTCCGCAGCAAACATCCCGAATAGGCGATCCCAAATGATGAGCACGCCTCCGAAATTTTTGTCCAGGCAGTAATCGTTGCATCCTTTGAACAAAAAGAAAAATGAAATATTAGTCACCCCGTATATGATAGCGAAATTAATTGATAACGTCACCATGATGAACACGGTGATGACTGGCTGTATTGAAGATGTATTCCAGATGTCCTAGGCTGCCTATAAGGTCGGTATGTACCCAGAATTGATACACGAGGTTAATTTGCTTATGCAAAATGAATTGAGCCGGAGGTATAAAAAAGGCCATGGGGATGTATACAATCTACCATCAAGATGCACAGATGTAAGTGAGAAGAGTTAGGTAACTTAGTAACTGTTTTACCCAGTAACACCAGATGTCAAAAGTCCCTATGCGAAGAGCTGAATCGAGGACGAAGTGTTCCGAGCTGTGGTGCACTTGGTGATGACCCCAGAAGATGTTTATTTCTGTCCAGTACATGTATATATGTAGAAAATTATAGTAGCTTAGTTTAATTAAAAATGCATTATACCGTGTACCGAGCGATGACCCCAGTAATAACAAAAGTCGACAAAAATGGCTGCCACGTACCAAGTAATTGCCGAATTCCATGGCAATTCATAGATCCGGTAATGTTGGTAAACGTAAACGTAAGAACAGTACTCTAATCCATGGAACAACAATCTAGTTTTACGAAATGTTTTGCAACCAACTTACTTAATATCAGTTTCGCTAAAAAATGATTTTGTTTTATACCGAACCAGTTCGTGAAATAAGCCGAGACATCCCGAAGCTCCAACGTTTGTCCAAGGCGGTACTGATTTGTTCTTGTACCATAGAGCAAACCGTTCAACAAGAATCATGGTCACGAAAAAGGAATTCTAAGGTTAAAGAGTTAAAGAGAAAAAATGGAAATGAAGGGGACTAATGTTTTTGGAAAGCTAGTTTACGCTAGATTGCAAATTAGGAACGTCTTCATGGTTTTCGAACACGGCTTCTGACGGTTTGATCAAGTAGAAATAAGAACGCACATGGAACGAAATCGCATTCAGTGCGACAGTAATGCCGGTTAGCTCGTCGCGGGTCCCATAGTCAACTGCCGACGGCACTGTGTAATTACTCATCGCTTTTCTTTCTTGCCCTGCTGATACCTATACACAGAAATCTTGGTCCATTTTTAGATAAATTATTAAGACTGGGTAAGGTAAATCTTGCGTTGCCACGTACTAACTGCTTGTCAAGTATTTCTGACAGATCTTTTTCAATATCGTCTTATTAAGAATGTCACCAAGGTTTTAAATTTCCTTTTGTAAGGGGAACCAGTTTCAAAATTCTTCTCTAAATTGTACCTTATTGGAAATAATTTTCCATTAATGTATAATTTGAAAATTTCCTTACGTGATTTTTTACGTTTTTATAACAATTTTGGTAGCTTACCGTAATAATCGAAGCTGTATCAAATAGGTTGTATCAAATAGCTGTATTAAATATTGTTTCACCAGTAAGTTAAAGTTAGGCTACAATTTGAGTAACATCTACCGTGACTGTTTTGAAGAGGGCGGTAAAGGGAGGTGTAGTGTGTTCGCTCTCTACTGCTCGTAAGGAACTAACCAGAGAAATACAATTTCACAGAGATTCTGGGTTTTCACTTATCTATCTCATACAGATTCGTGTTATGCATTCGGACTCTTTGAATGTCCAAGGTCCAATAAACCGCCCTGCGCTTTGCTGCTTATTATCTTATCAAAAGTTGGCACGGATTTAAGCGAATGCGACTTGGCCATCTTTGGTAAACTTACAAACTGAGGTCAATGGACAAGTTGGGATGTCGTTTTATCGCGGAGACCGTATTTCACGTAATATACCTTTTTCAAAAGCAAAAATGGATTAATTATAAGATTTTTGGTGTAGCGTTCCGCTTGTCCCATAGCTCGTCGCTTGTCCCGTAGTCAATTGCCGACGGCACTGTGCAGTTACTCATTGCTTTTCTTTCTTACCCTGCTGATTCATAAAGCGTACAGATTATAATAAAGTCTTGACTCATTTTTCGATGAATTGTTAATTTGCAAGTGTTACGGGCCAAGGCTGAGGTGACTGTAATTAAGATTGACCGAGGTTGAGGTTATTGTAATTAAGAACGGAATGTTGGATTTGTTATGTTCTGCTAACGTTGACCGGCTAAGGTTGGGGCTGTCAAGGTATATAAAAGCGGTTCAACTCCATCAGTCTCTTCGCTCTTAGGAACGGTTGTAGAGAGTGTCAAAGGCACTTCAGCTTCCATTCAAGTAATATTAATTTTTTCCAACTTTAATAAATGTGTGGGTATTTCTTTTTTCTGGATGTTATTTATTTGGATATTTTGTTCTTTAGATGGTTTCGGAAGGAGTTTTGTGGAGAGCTTTATGGATATTTTATTTGTTTGTGTTTTGTTTGCTGACGCTGTTGGAATGCGTGCGATTGAACACGTTTAGCAAACATGGCTTGGAACAGTTACAAGTTGACGCCATTACCTGCAGTTGTTTTTATGGAAGTTCGTTAATGATGAAAAGTAAATTTCCTTTATATGAATTTGATAGAATTTTAAGAATTTACGTTTCTCTGTTCTGTAGCATGGTACAAGGGCCACTAGACGAAGTATTGACTAGTGCTACATGCATCGAACGATTGATCCAACGCTTATGGAACCCAATTTATTCGAGAATATTTGTGATAGAGCGTGAATTGAATTGATCGAAAAATCTGTGATAATAAAGTTTGGTAGTTTTGCATTAAGTGGTGATTTTTTTTACTGATTATGTATCATTTGTGGTAAATATATTTTCGGTTGTCAGCTTTGTGAAGCTGTAATCATTAAGAAAACATCCTTTGTGTTAGTCGTACAAAATAAAGCAGACGTAACCCAGAAACCTTGTTGAACATCCTTGCTGAAGAAATTTTAAATTTTCTCAGCCTTAATTCAAATTAGGGATCGAATTCATGACCGAATCACACAACAAAAACACCATATCAACATTGCAATCATCAAATAAAATTCTACTTCGTGCCTTCTTTCCCTGAAATTTTTCATTTAGGGAAGTAAAGATACATAACTCATTTCATTTTGAATGTCCAGACATGATGGCATTAGCAATCTACGTAAAAATCAAACTATTTTACCTTCCTGAAAGTACTTTTGGAATAGTACGGTACCCCATAGGATTGCCGAGAGGATGAAGGCAGTTTTGACCACGAGCAATACCATTATTGGAATGCTTAGACCAAAGAACATAATGTGAGCAATGGGTTCGAGTGCTTCAAGTAAAGGCAATCCGTAGTGGTCAACAACAGCGAACAAGACAGAACAGCGGATAAATTCGCAAAGGGGGCCATACCGTTTACGTTCGAAAAGAGTCGAGATGACGATGAGTGAAGCAGCTATATAAAAAGCATGCAGCCATACCATAGACAAAGGCCAAACCTGTATTGAAAAAAATGTATTAACACGGAATTTTCTGGTTTACTTATATATGACAGCAGTGTTCTTACTTTGTAAACCAGATGGAGCATCATAAGCCCCGAGGACGTCAAAAAGAAATGTAGTACAATATACGTATCCATTTCTCGTGTACTTGGCACTTGGAATCTGCCCCGAGGCTTTATCTGTTGTAGGCAATGGTCAGTGAAAATTATCCATGAACGAATATATATTTCAAATTTACCCCCGGTAGTTTGTCGGGCCATCCTAAACGCGGACTGCCGGGCTGCCAAGCTGGACCATACATTATCGCTTTAAATTTATTCTTCCAGCCAGTAACAGCGCAGAACTTCTGGTAAACTTTTCCGCAGTAATGAAACTGATAAAAAAGGCTTAGTAATTATTATTTTTGCTTTAGCGCCCTGAATAAATACGTCTAAATAAAAAAAGTTGACAGATTCCACGGGTTCTACTAATCCGTATACAATTGGCTCCTCTTTCCGTTCTGCAGCAAACGTCCCGAACATGCGATCCCAAATGATGAGTACGCATCCGAAATTTTTGTCGAGGCAGTAATCGTTGCATCCTTGGAACAAAAACGAAATATAAGTCACCCAGTGTACGACAGCGAAATTAATTAATAAAGTCACCATGATGAACACGGTGATGGCTGGCTGTGTTAAAGATGTATTCGAGAGGTCCTACGGTGCCTATAAGCTCGGTATGTACCCAGAATTGATACATGAAGTTCAATTGCCTATGCGTGATGAATTGAGCTGGAGGTACAAACAAGGCCATGGGGATATCGATAATCTACCATCAAGATGCACAGATATGAGTGGGAAGAGTTATGAAGCAATTTCTATAATCATAATTATAGCTTGATAACTGTTATACCAAGTAAAACAAGGTGTCGAAAACCCCTATTCGAAGAGCTGTACTGAAGACGTAGTGTTCCGAGCTGTGGTGCGCTTGGTGATAACCCCACAAGATGTTTATTTCTATCCAGTACATGCAGCAACTTAGCAGCTTAGTTTAATTTAAAATGCATTATACCGTGTACAGAGCGATGACCCCAGTAACAACAAAAGTCGACAAAAATGGCTGCCACATACCAAGTAATGGCCGAATTCCATGGCAATTCATAGATCCGGTAATTTTGGTACACGTAAACGTAAGCGCTGTACTCGAATCCATGCAACAGCAATCTAGTTTCACGAAGTGTTTGGAAATCAATGTAGTGAAGTAATATGTTATCAGAATTAATAGCTAAAATATTGTTGTAGCCTACCGAAAAATTTCGTGAAAAACACCGAGAATGACTGAAGATACAGTTTCTGTCCAAGGCGGTACTGATCTGTTCTTGTAGTACAGGACCAAACGTTCAACCAAAATCACGGTTGTGAAAAAGGAAATCTAAGGTTAAAGTGTAAAAGACAAGGAATGGAATTTAAAGAGACTCATGTTTCGGAAAGCTAATTACACCAGATTGGAAATTAGGAACGTCTTCCTGATTTTCGAACATGGCTTCTGACGGTTTGATCAAGTAGAAGTGGGAACGACAATCGAACGAAATCGCATTCATTGCGGCAGTAATGCCGGTTAGCTCGTCCCTTGCCCCATAGTCAACTGTAGACGGCACTGTACAATTACTCATCGCTTTTTCTTTCGTGCTCTGCTGATAAATAAAGTACACAGTTTATAATAAAATACTGGGTCCTTTTTCGATGAATTTTGTTACTGCTGGGTGAGGTATCTATATCTTCGTGTTGCCACGTCCTAAGTGCATGTCAAGTAATTCTGATCAATCTTTTTCAATATCATCTTACTACGAATGTCAGGTAAGGTGTTAAATTTCATTCTGTAAGGGAAACAAGTTTCTAGATCCCTTTATTGCTTCGGTATTTTCGTCTCAAATAGACAGGTCAGGTAAAATGCCGGTTACGAAACAATTTATCCCGCTAATGTAAAACGAAGAAATGATGGATGCGTTTCACCCGGATAATACAAGAACACGCTCTTACAGTGGGTGATCGGTTAACGAACAGTTTGGACCACGAACAAATCGGATAACGAACCTTCTTTAATTTTTATGTTCGGATAACGAACACCTCACTTCGTGGATTCAGCCAATGGATCAGGGGGTTTAAAGAAGTCGTACATTTGCACGCTGCTTCGGCGGTGTTTTGAAGCACGCCAGTTCTCCTCAAAAAACGTTTTGGAAAATCGGTTAACGATCGGTTAGTGATCGGTTAACGAACAATTCGGGTAGCAAGCATTGTTTTGGAACGGATTACGTTCGTTAACCGATCATCCACTTTATTACAAAGTTGTGAAGCACTTGCGAAAATTTTATTGTATTACCAATTTTTTTTCTAAATTTTACCTGGAAACGATATTTCACTAAGGTATAACTTGAAATTTTCCTTACGCGATTTTGTATGTTTTTCTAACAATTTTTGTAACTTACCCTTATTATCGGAGGTGTATCAAACGGGCGTTTACTGTTTCACAAGTTAAAGTTAATTATTTCACAAATTTAATTTAAGTTAATTGTTTCACAAGTTAGTTAAGGCTACAATTTCAGAAACCTCTAACGTATAGTCTTCCTTTACGAAGAGTTCTGATAAAAATGCGGCGTATAGTTCGCTCTCTCAAACTGCTCGTAAGATACTAACCAGAAAAAAAATTCACAGAGAAAATTGTGTTTTTAGTTATGTCCCACTTATACAAACTCGTTTTACGTATTTGGCCCCTTTGGCCTTCAAAGTTCAAGCAAGCAGCCCTCCTTTACGGCAAACCGCCCTTAGCTTAACGGCAAACCACCTTTAGCTTTGCTGCCTATATGTTATCCAATGTTGGCATGGATTCAGTAACGGCGACCTGGACATCTTCAGTAAACTTAGAAACTCAACGTCAAAATAAATCTCCTAAAAAAAGTTTGTAAACGTCCCCCCTTTTTTATCCAAGAAATGTAATAGCTGAAATGACTAAAATAAATGTAACCGTCAATAGGCTGTGCCTACGATGGTCTCAAATTTACAAAAAAAAAAAAAATCTCCTAAAAGTCTTGAACTAAAATCTGTTTTGTTTCTAATCCTGATTGGCGCTAAGCTGAAGAGTAGTTGAATATTAGCGAAGATAACCAATCCACAAGGATCAACGCAATGACACTCACGTGCGAAGTTCCGAGACCTCCGAAGTATCTATTAGCCAAGACTAGCCTTAGGCTATAGCAGCACTCCGCTTGTAACCGTAGCCTAAGGGCCTATTCCCGCTTAGCGCATAAGAGCATAAGAGCTGCACAAGCGAGGCGCAAGGAAGGGAAAGGTCAACAATAGACTTTTAGGGGTTTCAGATAACTTCCATAGTTTCACCGACAGAAAGGGATTGGACTAATGAAGGGGGTTGAGCAAGTTATCAAAGGTATTGTAAACAAATACCTAGTTTGGCTGCGCCTGTGGCTCACAAATGGCAACAGTTAGGCCCACGGAGGCATAGTATGATCATAAGCATAAGGCCTTATGCGCTAAGTGGGAATAGGCCCTAACAGATACAGCTCACAGACGAGGACCCGGATACCAACAGTGAACGGAGAGGCCCACAACAGACAGCCAAACACGTGCAAGACCAGAGAGTCACAAGATGCCCTTACAAGGGCATAATCAGGCCTACCGGCGTTTTTAGACTAAAAGGTCGTTCAAGTTTGAAATTGGAGCTAATATATTGCACCTCTATTAAACAGGTCGACGAAACATTACATTGTAAATAGAATGTAAACTATTAATAACTTCACCAACACATTATAGTTTCTTTTTTTAGCCTAACAAGAACTGTCACTACAAATATCATGAAGGAAAAGTCAACTTGAATAAATGTGACCAAAAAATGTGACATATTTTTTAAAGGGAAACAAAAGGAATACTTAGGAACGGGTTATAACTGTAACATGATAAGTGTCGAGTAAGGCTGCGAAAAAAAAACGATTCGCCCTTTCAACCATTCGAGAAACCCTCTCCATCCTATCACAGCAAAAGAATTGATACGCTGGTATACAACTAAAAAGGTTTGGGAGATTCCAGAAACCGAAAGAAATGTACATAAATAATACGTAAACTTGACGAAAACACAGCCCACTCTAGCATCAAGTGGCGTTCAAAGCTTACCCTGTGATTTAAAAAATTCCGACTTTCAAGAGAAAAATGAAATAATCCAAAAATGGAATAATATTGCAATCAATTTGCTATTTGTGCTCGTTTTTCCTCAGTATTGCCTCACTGTCCATCGTTTGCCTTGTCGATCGTCTTCTCCCTAGCGGCAAAATCCGGCAAGCCATACTTTGCCCATTTTGTAAACATTGGCAACGGTCGCACGGGCCAAACGCTTCGTTGTTTCAAGCTCGCTACATTCTCGTCCACTTCCTTCAAATCCTTCAACAACGGTAGAATCTTCTGCTCTAACCATTCAGAGATGGTAAATTCATCATAGATGTCCGTTAAAGCCTGCGTGGCTACCCGAGCTAAACTAGTAGCCGTTGACATCAAGTGCGGCAAGTCGCGCGCCACTTCATCCAACCGCGCGGGACTCGAGAAGTTATGCCTCACGTTGTAGTCCGTTAACCACGCCTTGCCTTTCTTGACAGATTTCATGAAGACTGACACATCCTGTTCCAGTCGAACCAACTGCGCCGTAAGTTTAAAGAACGAAGAACCCGGGAAATTGCAATACGCGACTCTATCAAACATAAACTTGTCGCCATTAAGATTCAAAGCTCCGGAAGATCTTGAAGACTGCAAGCAGCCTAACGCCTCACTGAAATTCGTCATCAAATCAGCGCTCAAGTAGCCTTGACTGGTCACCAAGAGTATTACCGCCAAAGACGGGATCCCCGTAGGCAGTAGTTCGGCCAACGTCGCAAAATGATCGTAACGTTGCCAACCCGTAATGGCCAAGCCTCTAAAGCCCTCCTTAAACTTAGGAGCCTCGTTACCACCTACTTCTAACCACTTCAAGTTATTATCCAAGTGTCGCTTGACATCAGGAACGACCAACGTCTCGCCAAACGCGCCTTTGAACGCCGAAGCGCCCCAAGCGGCCGGGAAGACTTGTTCGTACCTCTGCCACGTGTTCGGCGACGCAAAGTAATACACATTTTCCGCATACACCCATACCATGGGCTCTACCAGCTCTCCTAACTTCGACTCTACCAAATCCCTGACCGACATGTGCCTCATCATGTCATCCCAGATGATCGGAGTGACATTATACGTGTCCCTGACGTACCGCGCCACGCGGGTGACGTGTCCTAAGAAGAGTTCGTCGCGCGGGATCCGCGAACAAACGCTACATTCACCCATATGGAACACCTCATCGCAGCCAATATGCAAGTATCGAATATCGGTATGCACGGCCATGACCTGATCGATAATCGATTCTACCAACTCGAGCGATTCGTTGCGGGAGGGGCAAATGGCCTGGGGCACTTGCGGGTTCTCCCGCAACGAACTCCATTTATCGACCTTCAATACAAACTCTAAATGCCCAAACGTTTGAACTAACGGGATAATTTCCAAACCGTGCTTCTTAGCTAACCCAATTATTTCCTGCACCTCAGCGCGGGTGTAATGGTTCGACGCGGCAATGGAAGCCAAGGGGCCCTCGAAGGGGAACATTTCCTCCCATTCGAGTAGGATCCCCGTAGCTCCCAACTTTGCCACCAGCGGAATAATCTTTCGGAGGTAGGACACAAGGGGCGGAGCGCCTTTGAGATCAAAATGAACCAAGCGGTGCGCAGGTACGAAAGGAGGGCCGCTCGGCGGCGTTGCTTGAACTTCTTGCTGCACTTCAAACGCACGGTATTGTTGGTTACTAGCCGGAACGTAGACGGGGACCTGAGACTGGTCCAAATTAGCTAAGTAGTAATTTGGCTTCGAGTTTGCGGTGAGCGGAGGCAAACGAGAAGGGGCAGTGCTGGGGTAGTACAGCGGAGCAAGTTTTCGTTGACGCTCGATTTTGGCTAAGCGCGATTTGGCTAACACTCGCTGACGCTGTTCTTTGAATCTTCCGATTTCGTTATCGGTGAGCGGCTGGTAGGATGTGACGGGCTCACCCTCCGTGGCCTGGAGGCTGATTGGGTTGTCGGTACTGCTGACGAATTCGACAGCTTTGGCAGAAATATCGTTACGCACCGAGTGCACTGAGTCGTAGAGGTTGAAGAAGGACAACGCTTTACGGGTTTGATCTTTGGCCCCGTAGGACTTGCGGTCGGATTCCTCCGACTGTTCGTTGGTCGCGAGGTACTGGACGCCGACCACCAGGACGCTGCAGACGGCCAGCACGCAGAACAGACCGTAGCGACGCTGGCGGATGGAAGTTACACTCCCGGACAATCTGGGACAGAGAACCATTTTCTTTTGCGAGGGAAAGCAGCTTAAAGGACGGCAATGGTAGGAGAAAATGAAGAATCTGTGTGAGAAATGGAATGGTAACAGCTGCAAAAATTTAAGGATTTAATAGGATTTACCTTGCTTCAGGTTCAGATCAATACTTTGGTTGGCAACATTCGTAGCTGGCAGGTTGTGACGGTACCGAAAGCTAATTTAATTGCTTTTTACAAGGTAGAACTCAACAGGGCCTGAACTATAGCACAAAGAAAAGAGGTTTAATTAGATTTGCTTTTCCTCGTTAGTTGCGTAATTGAAATTGAATGAATAGAATGAATGTGCCGTTATGTCAAATATGAAGAGCTGTGGTTGTACGGCTTTCTAGACAAAAGAAACTCATAATACATGGTTCTTTAGCTCGGCAAGGCCAAGAGAGCTCATGCGAATCCAAACCATAGCCAAATTAAACAGGAAGAGCAGAAGGATGCATCCTATTAACATTTTTGTTTTAACTTTTAAACCAAACAAATAAAATATAAAATAAGAAAACATGCAACAAAACAGGGAAAAACTTGATTAAGCACGGATAGTTAATGACCACTTACTCGACAAGTTGCTTAGACATATGTCTGTTTAGTTTCACGCACAAAATGAGTGACACGAATGAAGCAAAACTAGTTTCCTTCGCTTTGCTTTCCACTTCTCAGTTCTGTTCTGGAAGGTTTTGCGCATCAGTAGGTTGTTTTTCCCCAGGGCGGGTTTTACAGCGAAAGAGCAAGAGCCACATGCCAAAGAAGGAAGCCGCGAAACATTACGGTTCATTGAATTAAACAGCGAATGGGAAAAGCGATAACGTTGCCATCTAATGCGTTTCTTACCACAAAACACAATTACAGTCTTAGATCATATACACTATAGATAGGCCCTATGTGTATGGACGGCTGTGCGCGACTTAACTCAAACTCAGCCGCCATCTTTGTGGAA
>JAGJRP010001451.1:0-15403 GCA_022832235.1 Lepidurus couesii
GAATTATTAAGCTTATAATTTGATTAACTTATTTTCTAATTATTCACAATCCAGTTTGTTTACATTTTTTCTAATTTATCAGACTTCCTCATTTGTTTTGTTAATTGTTTCTGCAGGAGGAATAGTAAAAGTATCATCGCATTCCTTGGCTGCTTTCCTATGGCAGCAACCCGGTCCCAAAAACGCGTTAAGTGGACAAGGAGTGACGATGTGTTTGCCCAAAGCCACGCCTTCTTCCCAGCAAATCAAGGAGTATCTGGAAACGCCTCCTCAGGGCATGGATCCGCGATTATGGCGCCAAGCAGTCGAAGAAAACCCCGATCCTGAGCATCTTATCCCGATTCCCATTCTAGGCTTTGCTGAGCTTCAGCGACATGTTCAATCTCAAGTAAACACAAGTTATTTTATGGAGATTTCTTGTTATTTACATGCTTTATGTCGTTTTTTGTACTAGGAGCGTGATACGAAGAGTCAAAGCGCGGCATTGGATAGTCTAGCGGAATCAGTTGCTGCGCTACAACGTAGTGCCAATACTACTTCAGCTGCGATTGCTCAACAGAAGCGCCAACACGCGAATTTACAGCACAGATTGGTTAAATTACTTTGTCGACAAGAAGCAGTAAGGAAGGCGGGGCTTACGGTCCAACCCCATGAAGAAAAATTGAAAGCGCAGTTGGAAGCCATTTATCAAAACTTACAAGCTCCTCAGCAGATCCGAGTATACATCTTTATTTATTTTTTTATTATTTTCTATTTTAGATATTTAAAATAGTATTTTATTTTAGCTAATATATCTACAGTTTTTGTATATCGCCATTTATTTATCTAATAGTTATGGTTATTATAGAATGTATCTTCAATGGGTTTTTTCGTATAGATTGTTTTTATTTTAATCAAAACTTTCGTATTTGCAGGGACGGTTAAATGAACTTGTGTCGAGAGTGAGATTGCGTCAGTCGTGGGTGAATTGGTCTCCTGAACGTTATTCGATTCCCCCCAATGTTCTCCAGGATATTCAACAAGTATAAAAAAAGGGTTAAGGAAAGAAGTTTAGGCTAATTTTAGGCAAATTAGGTGTTGGCGAGTCAGCAAAATGGTTTGACGGAATTGGTGGATATCGTTAAGCATGACATGAAGGATTTGGACATTATGCGTGAAAGTTTAGCAACACATATCAGGTAAAAGTAACCTTTGACAGGTCAGTGGATTGTATTCACTCGTTTTAACTCGTGTTTTCTCGAGTTGCGTTTGGTTTACATGAATGAAGACAGTGTAACGGAATCCTTTTGCGAAATGTAATGAGATGATGCCTTCTATCATGGATTTGATTTTAGGGAAAAGGATGTTTAAGTTGACTTTTGTTGCATTTGGTACAAGGCACGAGCTACACTGGCTCTTAACGAATGAAAAACGGGCAAGGGCAAATGGACTGGAATGCTTTCTGGGTTCTTTGCAGTAGAATCTGGAGCAGGGAGAGTTAGCAGAATGGAAGGTTCCACGATTTTGCTCACATAACTAAAGGAAAAATTTTGAAAAAGGAATGTGTCTAGAGTTGGGAAGTTTTCAGACTGAAAGTTTCATACCTCGAAGACAAGGAAACGTCTAATCTCCAGTTCATATCAGTGTGTTCATGACCCATACGAGGGAATATAGGCTTTTCTTGGAGAATTCGTTCGCGTTGGGATAATAACAGCTCAACGCAGGCTGAATCCAACCTTAAATTATACTTTTTATGCTAAGTAGAGTTGGAATATAAGAAATTTACCCCATTTGATTTAGTTCTTGTTTGATATGCTCTGGTTTGGTGGTTGTAGGGAGCCTGAAAACTAATTTGATGAGGTCTAAAAGGCCAGGAATAAGATTCGGGTCTTGTAATTCGCATGGCTCTGGTCTAGAGCAGTTAGATGAGTCAAGAACGTATTGTAGGCAATCTAGAAGTATTTAATAGTGTTAAATTTTGCTTTTTCTACGGAAAATTGTGTTTAGAATAAGAATATATAGTCGACTTCAGGTCTTTACTAGTTAGGGTTTCCATTTGTTTTTGGGCCGATTTTGAAGGCAAAATTTCTTTGAGTCTCAAGACAGAACTTGGGGCATTCTCACGATCTAAAAGTGTATTCTTTCTCAGTGCAGGGGTTTTAAAGGAGCCAGGACTTGTGATGTTTTCATGTCCAGCCATTTTTTATTTTTCTTGTCTGGATTTGTGTTTGTTTTGTCTAATTTCCCTAAAGGTTTTGTGAGAAAAATCTGTTGTAAAGGTGCTAAAGGTCCGTAACTTTTCTGCTATCGACACGCAAATTTCTTTAGAATGCTCAGATTTGGCGTTTTCGCCCCGTTTTATTACATTTAAATTGATTTGCTTAAAGTAGGTTGCAGCAGTAAAAATATAACACCAGTTTATTATCCAACAAGCATAATTTAAGCTGGAAAAAAATGTAATGTTAACCTTCGACGCAGTAGTTCACAAACATGACGCTTCAACTTTTCCCGCCGTTTCCATTGTTTGTACGAGTGTATAAATCACTTAAGTAAAATCAGTGCAATTCCAGCGAGTTGAGATTCGATACTTGCAAACCCTTGCTGTCCACTTGCGTCAACTTATTATAATCCAAATCCAGGTCCTAAAACCAAAATAAACTTGAAATTGAATTTGATAGAAAACAAAAATCGTTAACTTAAAAAAGTCTTAAAATCTTAGAAAAATAGATTTAAATGAATGAAATACGTTAATCTAAAGCTAAACATTCCACGTTGCCTCAACTGAATAGAATCACAAGAATTTACCTGCAAAGTCGAGGGCAGATTCATCTTCTGGAATCGTGGACATGTTTGGTTTTGTTGCAAATCCAACTTTCGCAAACTGCGCAAACCAGCAAACGTTTGGGGTAGGATGTAAGAGATTGTATTTTGTTAAGAATTAACTCTTTCAGGCGAATTAATTAGGCGTTGAACATCTTAGGGTCTTGAACACGGAAAGCAGACGCATTATTCTAAGCTTTCGAGTAAGTATTATAACTTATCCTATTACTAATTTATCCTCAAAATACTTACTTTTCTAGCCTCTCCGAAGTTAAAAGATGATAATAAACTAGAAATCATGAAGCACACGTACGGGATTGCCGCTATCCATCGAAGAAGCAGTAAGTAAATAAAATATAGAAGAAAATACGAATTTTTGCTCCGGAATGCCGAAAGTAAAACCGAGCTGTTTTAAGCTATGTAGACTAGCAACAGTTAAGCCCCGAGTTAAGTTAGAAAAATCTCCTTACAAGTCTTCTCTCTGTCAAAAACTAACAGGATTACTTCTGACTTTGCAGAGAAGCCCTTGGGGATCATTTGCTCCCGGAATCTCTTGCTTTATCCTGCTATATTCCGTATGTCTGGATATTGCCGGACATATAACCATCCCGTTTCTTCCTAAAAGAAAGTAACATAAGTACCTAATTAAAAACTTTGCACGGATGTTTATTCATTTCATGCCGTTAGTGTCTGTTAGGGTCATTACAGTCGCGACCTCGCAGACAGTCTGATCTTAAGCTAACAAGAAAATAACTACCTATTTTTTTTCGTTTTTCGTGTTTCTTTTTTACTTTTAGGGTGTTTTTAAGTTTTCCCCCATCAATGTTGGTTTTATTAGGGAAAAAAGGGTAGAAGAACCTAAGTAACCCCTCCTTCTTTGATTTAATTTGGGGTCTTGCACCCATAGAGTTGCCAGGAGAAACGGAGAAGGCTTTTATCTTCATTATATCAGTCGTTTTTGGGCCTTTAAAGAGCCAACATGTGCTCTCGCAGCGTTTTCGGTGCCAGTTTGCAGTCCAGGAAGACGAGTTTGCGCTCTTGTGTTGGAATAGCGAAGGGAATTTAGGTTGGGGTGTTGTGAAACCGTAAATCGTGCTAGTGAACATGCGGGCTCGAGTCCCAAGTTAAATATAATAAAAAGAAGAGGGAATTTGGGGATTTGGGACATTCCAGCGTTAACCAGAGGTGTAGTTGGGGTTCTAATCTCGTTAGATGCTCGCGAGGGCCGAGTGAAACTCTGTTTTATATAAGGATTTTTATTACTTTCAATTAACGAAGTAAAAAATTGAGTTGAAGTGACGGATATCAAGTGGTTCTTTCCGTTCCTGGGGTTACGGAGAAGAGCCAGATCACACCCACAGAACATGGGCAACGAAACGGAGAATTTCGTGTGGGAAACCAGTGTCCGGAATCGCCTGACCTTCCCAGGCGTACCTTCCGGCGAAGATTATCGGATCCACGCCTTGGAATACCGGCCTGGAGTGTTTATGTTCGGATACTTGAGTGGCTTGATTCGGTGGCTCCAGCCCAACGACGGGTTTCACTTACGTAATGAAATAACCTTCGATTTCGTAAAAAAAAAAAAAATCTTATTATTTTTATGATTTTTTTTTGCATTTAGTGTTTCTATTAGTATTATATTTCATTTTTTATTAGTGAATTTTGTTATTATCTTATTCAGGTGAACAAAAACTATTCGGCCTTCGTCGATCTTCGTTAATCTTCGTTGATTTTCGTTGATCTTCGTTAATCTTCGTTGATCTTCGTTGATCTTCGTTATTCTTCGTTTATCTTCGTTGATCTTCGTTGATTTTCGTTGATTTTCGTTAATCTTCGTTGATCTTCGTTGATCTTCGTTGATTTCGTTGATTTTCGTTGATCTTCGTCGATCTTCGTTAATCTTCGTTGATTTTCGTTAATCTTCGTGATTTCGTTGATCTTCGTTAATATTCGTTGATCTTCGTTGATCTTCGTTGATCTTCGTCGATCTTCGTTAATCTTCGTTTATCTTCGTTTATCTTCGTTGATTTTCCTTGATTTTCGTTGACCTTCGTTAAGCTTCGTTGATTTACGTTGATCTTCGTAGATCTTCGTTAATCTTCGTTAATCTTCGTTGATTTTCGTTGATTTTCGTTGATCTTCGTTAATCTTCGTTGATCTTCGTTGATCTTCGTTATTCTTCGCTTATCTTCGTTGATCTTCGTTGATTTTCGTTAATCTTCGTCGATCTTCGTTAATCTTCGTTGATTTTCGTTAATCTTCGTTGATTTCGTTGATCTTCGTTAATATTCGTTGATCTTCGTTGATCTTCGTTGATCTTCGTCGATCTTCGTTAATCTTCGTTTATCTTCGTTTATCTTCGTTGATTTTCCTTGATTTTCGTTGACCTTCGTTAAGCTTCGTTGATTTTCGTTGATCTTCGTTGATCTTCGTTAATCTTCGTTAATCTTCGTTGATTTTCGTTGATCTTTGTTGATCTTCGTTGATTTTCGTTGATCTTCGTTGATCTTCGTTGATCTTTGTTGATCTTCGTTGATTTTCGTTAATCTTCGTTGATCTTTGTTAGTCTTCATTGATCTTCGTTGATCTTCGTTGATTCTCGATTTTGTTTTCGTTCGTGATCTAAAAAGGGAGAAATTATGTATTTAATTTTTTAGCTAATTAATTTTAGGTTAATTTGGGATTTTTCTTTATTAAACTCTTCAAGAAACGAGTTTTTGGCGTTTTTTAACAAGTTATTTTGGTTTATTTTTAGGTGCTGTTCGAGAGGCTGTGGCTGGAAGGGTGTCTATATGGGATTTATTGTTGGAGTCGATGAAATCCGAGCCGGGATTGATGACGTGTGCCATTTTGGGGCTTATTATGTCTATTCTGGTGCCTTTAACTGGATTAATCGTGTGCTGCTGTCGCCTCGCGAGAAAGAAAAGCGAACGCGACAGCAGAAGACGGAGAAACACTCGTTGCGTCCAATATAAACGACGAAGTTTAGAGCTCTTGTTAATGTTCTTCCTCCTCGTTTCATTGCAAGTTATATTTCTGCGCTAAAACTGCCGCCAAAGGGAAATTCCTTAATCTTAACGAGGGCTAAAGTGCCTAAACTTTTCCTGTAAACGAGCGTCATTTTGTTCTTTATTTTTACATATTTGAGTAGTTTAGCAGATAGCGAGATTTCACTCAGATTTCGGTACATTTTTGGCGCCAGTTTTAGCTTAGTTATTTGAGGAAATTTGGGAATTTTAATAGATTTTTTCTTTTATTTGTAGGACTGGGATTATTTTGCTCCTCGTGGCTAACGAAAGGTTAAAAACAGGAATTAGCCATGCTGAAACCCTAGTTACAGTCATTTTGGACGATCTGGGAGCGCTTATTCGCAATACGCAAATGCGTCTACGTTTACTCGTCACGGGATCACTGGAAAGCGCTACGGACGCCATCGTTTCTGACGTGGATAACATTAAAACGCTGTTAGGTAGACCTTTACAAGGTGAATTGGCCGCCGAGACCCAAGCCGAGTCCATTTTTCAAGCATTACGAGAAACTAGCAAGGGTAAAATATTTTTTTTACATTTTTAAAAAAAAAAAAATCTTTTTTAACAGTACTTTACTCTTGCAGTGGTAACCAGCTTGATAGCGTCCATTTCTGCACTCCAATCCTGGATTATGACGTTAAAGATGCAAGCCAAAGCGACGGATGGAGCGTTTCTGGATTGGTCGAGGGATATGCAAGTTGTTTTGCAGCGTTGTGCACCTGAAGATGATATCCTGTGCAGTACAGTGGAAGTCGCAGCGTTGCGAGTCATCGCCAATTTCAGTCCAGTAAAAAAAAAAAAAAAAAAGGATTTGAAATTGTTATTTATGTATATGTTTAGGATGTGTTCAGCAAACCACTTTCCTTCCTTAAACGCAGTCAGGAAGTGGATATGGAGAGTTGCATACGGCGAGCGCAAAACGAATTCCACCAAATCCCGAGTTTGGTAGACAAACAGACCACCGAATGGCGAACAAGTAAAAAAAATCCTTTATTTCCTTAAAGAAAGGGAGTCTTAAAGCGTATTTAACCGTTTGTTTGGCTTCTACAGATGTGAAGAGAAACGTGAGAGACTACAAAAGTTGGACGCATGACCTGGTCCATCGCTTGGATCCGGTCGTTTTGCAATGGGAAGGGATGCTCGGACGCTGGAGAGGACAAAGCATGCACACCGTGTCTCTTTTACAGAACTATGAGATGGAACGTTGGTGGTTGGGCTTAGGTATATAGTCACTTAAAATCATTTCATTGAAAGAAATCTAAATTTTTGTATTTATTTAATTTGTATTAATTTTGTAATTTGTTTTAATTTGTATTTAATTTAAAATTTGTATTTTGATAGGGATGGGGCTCATTTTGGTCCTTTTATGGAACATACTGCTGCTCGGATTGTGTTGTGGCTGTTTTAGCAGCAGAGTATCGGAATCCAAGCCATCTTGCGCTGGTTGCATGGGTGGATGGACTCTTTTAACGTAATGATCGAATTTTTGAAAAAAAAAATGAATATGATCGAATTTTTGATCGTAATGATCGAATTTAAAAAAAAAAAAAAAAATTGAATATCACCGCAACAGGCGTCAGCCTACGCGGGTTACCAATTTAAAAAAAAAAATTGAATATGGAGATTTTTACTAGATTAATTCGTTTATTCGACGCTTTTTAGGGGCGTGGCGTTGGTTGTTTTCCTCTCGTCCGTATTTTGGTTGGTGGTCGTGGCTGTTTTCGTTCTAGGATCTCATGGCGAAGCTTTCATATGTGCACCCTTGTATGGCGACCCCCAATTCCGGGTTCTGAGCGAGTTACAGTTTGCGAATAACTCGCTTGTGGAGAAACTTCCCGAAACTTTGAAGTAAAAACGTCGGAATCTTGTTAAATTATGCGCTTTGAGTGGATTTATAATGATTTTCGGGCGATTTCCTTGGATTTTTGGTATGATATATTTTAGGGCATGCAAGGAAAGCAAGTCTTCTTATGACGTATTTCGCCTGCAGCGATGGTTGGATTTCGATGAAGTGGTCGAGTACCAGACTCACATTGCCGTCCCTACCTTAATTGACAGTTTGCGGTTGAATTTAACCGAATTGAGCTTATTAACGCCCGATTTGGAGTCTTCTTTGCAGTTTTCGCAGCAAGCTTTTGATTACGATTGGCAGTTCGTCAAAGCTGAGGTAAAAACAGATAGTTTTCTAAGCTTCTTCGGGCTTAATTTGACTTTTTATTTACGTATTTTGTTTTGTTTTGACAGTTTCAAAAAGCTTTGACGAATCGCAACGCCCATTTAGTGATGGAACAACTGGAACACGTTAGTCGACGAGCTCAAAACGCATCTACGACCCAAACGGTGGCTGGTTTGACTACCAAATTGGGGAATCTTATGATTCAACATTTACAGCCCTTGGAACAAAACCGAGTAATAAACCTTTCACGCTATTCTATGCTTGGGTAGAGTGGGGAAAGATAGGTTAATAATCTTGCGTTTTAGGATAAATTACTGGTGCAATTTGGAAGGTTTCAAGAAGAGAGCCATAAAGCGTGCGTGAAATTCAATTACACCATGCGGAGCTTCGATGTCGCTCAAAGTTACTTGCAGCGTTACAGCCAAACACTTGTGAATCGAGTAAAGATAAACTCTTAAAGTTGTATTTATTACAATACGATTTTAATGACTTTAATCACTTTTTTTTTCAAATTTTTTGCCTTTTTGTTTAGTTTAGTTTAATTTTCTTGGTTGTTTGTTTTCCCAGAGAGCGAGGGAGTTTGGTCATCGCGTAATTGACTACCTCGAGCAATTTGCTACCCATGTGGTCGCTTCAGCTCACGACAGCTCGATCCATTGTAAACCGTTGTGGGATGTGTACGAAACGGGAAGAATTGCCGTGTGTAGATACATGGTGGACCCTTTGGTAAGGTGTTTTCCTTGTTGAAAATTTCTCCATGGTCATAGTGGTCAGTCTAACGTCGGTTTTTGGCTTAGAATGGGTGTTGGTTCTCTACATTTTTATGTCTCCTCGTCTTCCTCGTGACGTGTGTGGTGGCAGACAAACTTTCTGGTCATTATCGCCTCAAAAAACAAAGGTATTTTCAATTTGTTTACGTTTTTAAATACTGTTCCTAATTCGTGGAATTTAAATTAAAACAAATGAACTTTTGCAGCATGCCAGTGTTTAACGGACAGACTTGGAACTTTGTCCAGTAATAATTTAATTAATTTGGCCATGTTGTTGTTGTGTAAACCGAGATTCGAAAACTTTTCTTTGTCAAGATCGGATTTACGATACATTTTTCCCAATTTTCTCAATTTTACTATTCAGTATTATTCAATTTCAGTTACATTTATGGATATTCAAACTCGTTTAAAAAACGTTCGAAAATTTCTAAGATTTTCAGTGCAATGTCAGGATTAATCCAAAGAAATCTATGGTAAAGTAGTACATTTACCGAATTAATAATCGATTGAAATATCGATTAGAAAAATTTAAAAATCGATTTAAGAAAATTCGTAAATACAACGGATTTTAGGGTTTGAAATTTAGTTTAAATAAGTTTTGAAGAGGGATTTTGCACAACAACTGGCCTGTATTAGCTTTACTGACGGTAGGTAGTACAAGAATAATTATAACTCGTTTTAAAACTTAGGCCGGATTCTTCAGACGAATCGCCCCCAACTTGGTAACTTCCGGTGTGTGTTTATTTGGCTTTTCCTTTGGGAACTCATTTCCCGTATCGTACATTGACCTGGTTAAGAGTGCCTGAGCGGGGAATATAATATATTTCAGTTTCAAAGCCATAGTAAATAGAAGCAAAGGACGAAAAAAGTTTGGTGCGTGACGCAAAGGATTGGAGCAAAACTATGTTCATCATGAGTTTCAGTAAAGCGTTGCACGAGGTTCTCGCCAGACTACAGAGCATGTACTTTCAAGTACGATGGCCCCAATGTGCGGCCGTAAGTTGCCTCATTATCCTCGTATTACTTCTCCTCGCCCAAGTGTTTAATTGGCGTCCAAATCCTTCGTTATCTCCTCAATCCGAACTTGGATCTCGAGCCAGAACCGAAAACCTCACGTTTGAGCAACTTGGGACGCAGTCGGTTCCATTTATCATGAACGCTTACGAAAAAAGTGATTTTGGCTACAAGTCTACAAACCAGACACGTTTAAAGTATATTTTAATGTGGAATGACGCATATGGATCGAAAGAGTACGGGATCGGTTTTGGAACCCGCGGGTTTGAGCATTGTCCCGTGCCCAGTTGCTTTGCTACGGATAACCGGACGTGGTTCCAACACGTGGGCGAGTTTGACGCCATTTTGTTTCACTTAAGGACCTTTAACGAGCAAGATTATCCCGAAACTCGCAAACCTAGGCAACGCTACATTTTCTGGTCGTTAGAATCTCCGCAGTACAATATGCGAGACGTAGAACCTTTGAGTAACCGATTTAACTGGACTATGACCTACAAAACCAATTCGGATATCCTTCTTCCTTATGGTTGGATCCAGCAACGCGACCGTGCTAACTTGAAGTAAGTCGATAACAGTGCAAGCTGTCTCATATTTTTCATATCCATCAGATTTCAACAAAGAAAGTTAAGTCCTATACGTTATAGTTAAATATAACAAGGAAAACTGTAAAGATATAGAATGGACATTAATGCAAGAATTAATGCAAAATTAATTGAACACAACTTCAACAATGAAAACATTTGTATTTCGTTGAAGAAGATGGGTATTAACCATTCTAGCACAGAAAATTTACTATTTTTGCCTTGAAAATAACTATTTGAAGCATAAACGAAATAGTTGAATAGTTTGAACTAGGCTCCACCCCTAAGTCAGCTTGGCTCCACCCTTGCTCCGCCTATTCGAAGATTCAAAACAATGATAATCAGTAAATTCGTCGTATAATTCAAACGAAATCTTTAATACTAATAGTAAAAAACGGATATAAATATCCAAGTTTAGCCAGTATATATGAACTGAATTTGGATTGTAATTTATAGTTGGGAGTTTTTTGTCTTTTAATTTTAAGGCAAACAAACACCCTGGACTTCAGTCAAAAGACTAAGCTGGTCGCTTGGTTTGTATCCAACTGCAAGTCGCATAGCCAACGCGAAAGTTATGTGAAATCCTTACAGAAACACGTCCAAGTTGACATTTATGGCTCTTGCGGCACTCTCCAATGCTCCCAGATGACCCAAGAGGCGTGTTACAAGATGCTGGAACGGGATTACAAGTTTTATTTGTCGTTAGAAAACTCCTACTGCGATGACTATGTCACGGAGAAGTTCTTCACTATAATGCAGCTCGATATAATTCCAATTGTCTGGGGAGGGGCTAATTACTCGGCCTTAGCTCCGCCCCATTCCTACATCGACCTCCATGACTTCCCCACAGCGAAAGTTTTGGGCCAATATTTGAATTACTTGAGTCAAAACGTAACAGCTTACCGCGAATACTTTTGGTGGAAACCTTACTACCGAGTACGTAACGACCAACCCGATCTGAGGCTAAGCATGTGCGGGTTGTGTGCCAGGCTCCATATGGATCCGCAAACCAAGATTTATGAAGATATGGAGCAATGGTGGACGAGGAAAAGCCACTGCCATGACCCTCGCCCTAATAACGTCTTTGGGCTCCCGTTTTGGGACACAGAAACCTAAAATGCCTGGAAATATATGTATAGAACGATGGCTTATTCCGTTATAAAAAAAATCAAATTCCAAAACTGAGTCAAAATGTGAATTTCGCGCCAATTGATTCGAACAGTCACCATAAATTTAACAGAAATAACGTTTGTCAGCTTTGTTTTCATATTTAGCACTAACTATGATAATAAGTCTATTTACCAGACGCTTTATTTGCATTGGAAAACGGAATTTGATGACCTTTCGAATAAGACAACGGTTTTCATGAAGGTAAAAGGTAAGTTTTGCCTCCAACACAGCATTACAAGCACTTAAAACCTTTTATTTCCCAACATTTAGGGTATGCGTGAATATTTCCACGAATTAAGGGGTCGTGAGTCATCAATCCCGCGCTTTTCTAAGAGGAACACGTGCTCGACTCCATTAGCGTGGGAAAATGGCGGGTTTAGTGATCTGGGAACCCGTTATTTTTTTGGCCGCCAACCCCACGGGTGATCAAAAGACGCGTACAAACGGCTTATTTCCAGTTTAATATCATTTCCTTTTAGTATCGACAATTTTAAAGCTTTTTGCTACTTAACGATCACTTTTATTGCAGACTGGTGGATCTAAAAGCTTCCCAAAACTGTCCCAATGTTTACAGAGGGCGATAAAAGCGCTTTTCTACAACTTAATGCGAACGAATCCCGACGATTTCCTCACCTGGAATTCAAAGCAATTCCTATTGCTATTAACGATAAATTAACCCATATAAGTAATAACTTCTCACGAATTAAACCTTTAATTTGGGATTTTTCAAATTAATTCAAAACATATTCCAAGTGTTAATCCAGGGTCATTCTACATTATCAAAGAAAGAAACAAGTGGGGAGGGGATATATCTTGATTCCATTTTTGATTTTGTCGCTCTTTCTCTCTTTCTAAGGTTCCTGAAGTTCAAATTGGGGATTCTTGTCTCTAAATTTGACACGAGCGCTTTCAAATCTGTCCCTTTGGAAATCATGTCGTGCCTGGAGGGACGTGGAGGGGCAAACCCTCCCTTCTGCCGCAGGGTATCCCCCTTAACCCCTCAACCCTCTCATTCTGTACCACCTACACGATTTAAATGTGAAATGAACCTTGTCGATTGTACGTAAATGAGGGATAGGCAAGATTGAAGATAGTCAAGTTCAAACGGCGGTTTCCTAGGCAACTTTCAAGTGGAACAAAAACGAATCCCCCCCCATCATAGTCCAAGCCTAGCTAGTCTATAGGTATAGGGTTCAGGGGAGGGGGTGAGAGGTGAAAGGCCGAAAGTCCGAGGTAAATTGTTCATGTAGTTTTTAATACTGAAATCATGGGCTTTTTAGAAGAGAGTTATTGTTCTCATCCTCCGCATCTCTTTCATCCTGTACTCTTCCCAGCTGTGCTCTCTTCTTTCTCTCTCTCTCTCCCCCTTTGACTTTCTTCCTCACAAGAAAGGAGTTTCAGCCCCGTTATTGGTAATGAGGATCCTTGGGCAATTATGCTTCCTAACTTACAGATCCAATTAGAGCCAGAGCCCGTATTGATCAGCCTAACCGCATATGAGAAAACCAATAGCTTCGCTTCGCCTTGCCTCCCCACCAACTTTTGCCCATATATATAGATATATATGTACACTATACACAAGGGGAAAAAGTGAGCAACACAAATGAGAACATTTCGTTGGCCATAAGTGTTCATCATGCTGAAAAATTTATCGCCACTTATTACGCCTTCGAGGACCAGACAATCAGTTTTGTTTACGTTGCAATTAACCTTCAAGTTTGGCAGAAAGTTATCTAATATTGTATAATATCTTCCATGTGCTTTTGCAACAAAAAGTTATGTTTAGAACATATTTTGTGCTATTTATTTACATTTCTGGGCCTTAAATGCGGGAGTCCAGAACGTAAACAATCGTATTGTTTACGCTTTTGAGAATGAGACTTTGGGAAGTTTCATTCTAAACGTAAACAATGCAATTGTTTACGTTTTAGCAACCTAGTTCATTTGTTGTTTTGTTTACTACACAGTAGTTAATTTCATGTGTTTACATTCTTTAGAGAAAAACAGCATGCAGTTGAGGATATTTTACGCTAGGAGAGGTTATTTTGCGTAAATACTAGAGTTATTTTCATACTCCATAAACTAGTTTCATATTCTCATGAATTTGCTTCATATTAATCGAGTGTTTTCCATTTACTTCGGTCGAATTATTGGCCATATAAATAGGAGCCGCATAGGCATTGAAAACCCTTCCTTTTTCACTAGGCTAGAGCCAGCATGTTTTAACCCCCTTTTTCAACGGAACCACTCCATCTAGAATTTTAAATTTTTTTCTAGCGCTTCTTTTCGTACTTCTTTCGCTGTCTAGTTATCTGACGGGTAGTTCTGAAAGAAGTGGAATTGTTATACTTATAGCAACCTCTTAGGTTCTAGCGCACGCAACCATATACCTCTGTTCAAAGCTTAGCCGAAGTTTGCCGTCTTCGTTTGTAGACGTCTTTATGCGTTGAGAGACTTTGGATCGAAACCTATTTCACGGGCCCTTTAATGCTCAAGCTTCTAGATTCCAAACCAAAGAGCAACGTTAGAAAAACCCCGGAATTCAATTCTAGTTTGCCCCAAAAGTTGTCGCGTTTGATAGACTTCGGGAGCTTTCTATACAACATTGACGTGGTCCAGAAGTCCCAAACTCTCCCAATTTGATTCATTCGGATCCCATATTTAAATTTCCTCGTGCATTTAAGCTTCCAGTTACGATTACAACTTCAAAATGTCAAGAAAATGGCGGAAATATAAGCAAGAGAGGGACTGAAAGCGGAGTAAAAGGAAGATGGAAAGTTTTGAAGAGATAAGAGATGATGTCCCGTGGAGGGAAACAATCGTTTGATAGAGGGTTGAGGGATGGGTGGATTGGGTGGGGTGAAAGGGAGTTAAATTCACGTGGGATAGATAGCGAGTCAACGAAGGTAATAGGGAATGACATTGCTATGCATGGCATGGGACCGACCAAGTGGGCTCTCGACTCTAATGGCTTAATTAGTGAGTCGGAAGATTGAGGAATGGCAATCTTAACGACCTCGCTTTTTCTCTTGTCGCAAGCTTTTCCAATTCTTTCCAGGCTTTGGTTTTTCTTATCTTAAATTGACAAAAACTTTTTTTTTAAAGAAATTTATTTAGAAAGATTAGATACGTTTTGAGAATATCGGAAGAGGAGGATGGAGGAAAAAACGTTAGGGGGCATTCTTGACTTTAGTTTACCTTAATGCGAATCAAAAGGCGAAGAGGGTGGTGGGTAGTATGAAGTGAGTTTAAAGAGAGAGTCCATTAGGCGTTTCTCCAGTCCAATTACGAGACTTGTGTGCATGAGGGTCCCATTAAAAGGCACACACTGGGAAAGTGAGTGGAGCGTATACAAGAGAAATAATTTGTTGCCTAAGTATTAAGTATAGATCTACAAAAAGATGGAAATTGTCTTAATGAATTGACACATAGTGCATTAGAGAAAAAGAGAGGCAAAAAAGTGGCGCCCTCTTGTGTCGTGTGTCGCCCGCTTCTCTATCGAAACTGGTAATTTCTACCATGTTTTTTTTTTTACTAAGATAATTTTATAAAGAACGTAATCAATTCAATTTCCACTTCTATTTGACACAAGAGGTTCATTAAACATTCTTAAAGGTTAAAAACCTAGTAGTGATGCGTACAAGAAAGCATGAGATGAGCCTATTCAGAGACAGAAGTGACTGTAATAACTCGCATTCCCATCCGCTTGAAGTAACCTTAAATTCATAACCTCAGTGATGCAGAATTTACCTTATGTACCTTAAGATAACGTACTTTAAGACTAATGACTGAGTTACTATTTCTGCAAGTCCTCAACTGGAAGCTAAAAACTTTTTTTTTAAATATTTATTTTTAGTTGTGTTA
>JAGJRP010001456.1:0-15650 GCA_022832235.1 Lepidurus couesii
CTTGACGCTTGTGTTCCTTCGCCCGGTTAAATCAAATCCCTTTTGGGTGTTTCTTATATACGGGCTGCCTAATCGCCTTTATACAGTGAGAACCGCTTAACGCGATATCGAAGGGACCGACATATTGTTTCGTGTTTATTATTATTTCGTGCTAACAGATATACGCAAAAATGTCTGAACAGTAAGGCAGGCTACCCTGGCACAGGATGTGACGTAAACGTTCCTTGGCCTTGAAATGTAGTGAGCGCTAAAGCTGGGTGGAGTGGGTGTTGATTACCACAACCACAGGCAACACTCCTTGACGGCTTAAAAGGAAGTCAAGTGTCAAAAAATTAATAGTGAAGAAAAAGTCACTTTTTGTGATTGAGCGTGTAAATTAACCACAGTACCAACATACTTTTTTGAGCATTCAAAAGAAAGGTCATGGAACCGTCCCTATGAGACCTGGGAACGATTTTGAATGCGCTCATAGGTTTAAGGCGCTAGGCCTCCGGCCAACTGTCCCCTAGTCCGATTTTCGTAGTTCCCCCCCCCCCCAGTTTTAAATCACTCCAACAAAGTCACGGATTTTTTTGGCACCATTTGCATGCACGTCAGACAATTTTTGGAAAATACCTTTGACCCGCCCTAATGAAGCAAATGATGAGAAGAGAATCTATACAGTATATAAGAGGATTTATGTTACTAAAGCGATACTAAAGTTAAACGTATACTTTCGACTATTTGCCGTCACCTATTTGCAGAAAAAGGAAAATATAAAGGATAATAACACTTACTCCAAAGAATTAACTGTGTTATGGAAAATAAATCCATGGCTGTTTTTCGTTCCCATTTTCAGTTGTGGACTGTGGGGCTTCAAACTGTGTGGCTTTCTGTGATTCTATCATATCGTGTTGTATAGCTAACGTGCAGCGTTGCTATTGGTTTAAGGCACTCTATGGTTTAGGCCACGATCATAGCTATAGAGGGAACATCCCTGTGTAGAAGTCTGTTACCAAGAAATAGAACGAAAAGGAGGAGCCAAAAGTGGCACAGATTGAGACCCAACTGTGCCACTGCTGATTGGCCGTTAAGACCATGGCACAGATCGGCACAGATCCACAGATCGGTATCGCTTGTCCGACACATCGATTATGAACAGTTTAAGTGGGAATACTAAAAGTATGGGAAAAAATCAATTCCAGAATTAGCATTTGTTTACTATTGAGCACTGTTGTCCTGTGCTTGATTTTGTTGTGTGAAATCCAAGCTTAAAGAACTTAGTGTTTGAAATGACATTTAAAGAATAGATAAGTACTGTTTTGAGAACATAATGTGAATAACTGAAAGTTTAAGTGTGTGTTTGTATTATCAAGAATTTAAAATTGTTCTTGCTTTAAGGAAGTGATAGATAGAAGATAAGTGTAGAATAGTAGACGAAAATGAAACTAACAAACTTGCTGGCCTTCTTCTGTCTTTCTCCATGGAAAAATATATCTAGCTTAAAGCTTATTTTCCCATATGAACTATTGTTACGTTTATACTATGTTTTGTGTTAGCCTTGTCAATTCCTAGTTACTTGTTAACTGACCTTAACGTTTTCCGCCAAAGGTTGCGGTGTCCTTCACCTTAGTATCACTGGGTTACCCCAAGAGACATTGCGGTCAGGGTCTTTCTGACAAGGAACCGAAAGGACAGTTTATTTTTATTTTCTTAATAAATCCCTTTTATTCTATACAAAGGCTTACGATGTGAAGCTGTCGTTGTGTAAGAAAGCGATTGTCTTATGAACGTACAGTACCCTACTTACAAATATTTGCAGAATTGGATTGCGTATTACAAAAACTATGCTTCTAATAAAATGGTAGTTCTCATCGGATGAAGAATGGTTTGTATTTTCCCGCTGCTTGTTCAGCTCATTCAAGCTAGGGAATCGATATATCCATGTTGCTATCGATTTATGTTTGAGCCCCATTTTTATGTTTCCCGCCATGAGCAAGGCGTTGATCAAAAGGTCTGACCAATCCTGTCCTTGCAGGGAACTAGCCCGCAGCTTCGAAAAGTGGTAACAAAAGGTCCATAAGGAAAGGGCTCCATGCTACCCACCTGGGGATCATAGCCAGTGTTCTGGAACGGGCGTCGTTTTCGAACACCGTTCATTCCGTTCCTCTGGCGAGCTCTCGCCGTTCTGTTCCGTTCCGATATAAAAATCGATTACTTTATCGGGAAAATATAATCGATTTCTAACAGGCTTCATTTATCACAAAGAAGCGGGAAATTTAAAATAAGAATAAGTATACCGAATTATTTTTACTATTATCTATCCAAAATGATAAATAACTGAAAGTAGCTGTTAAATAAAATATCACTAAGAGATACTAAAATTAATTAATTAATTTTTAAAATTAATGAAGAATAAGGAAACACCCTAGTTTGACAGGTTTAAACATCTGAAATACTGAAGTATTGGTAGTTTTCAGCCGACAGTTTGATTTGTCTTTCACTATAGGCCTCCGCTAAGTTCAATTTTTCTTCTGATAAGTAATCCACTACATATGCTTGAAGCATAATAGGTGCACTTATACTTTCAAAGTACAATTTATCAAAAGCAACCATTTAATAATAATAATAATAATAATAATTACCAAATAAACCTTCGTGTTACGCACAAAGCCGCACTAACGTTCACAGCACGTGTCTCACAGAACGTTTGTTTGGAGAATTTTACAGTTTCGCTCTACGGCCAATAGACGGCTTGGGCTGGAACGGAAGGAACGGGCCAAAACACCGTTCCGTTTCGGCTTATTTTGAGAACGATTCCTTCCGTTCCTTTCAAATGAACGGAACGGACGGAACTATTTTGGGTTCGTTCCGAAACACTGATCATAGCAAATAAAACGCAGCTCAGTGAAAATGTCCGCGTCAGGTGCTAAAGTCGTTTTATTTAGGAAGTGTGTTGGACGCGTTGCTCGGACGCGTCATACCAAATAAAACGGTTTGTATAGCATTCCCAACCGTCAGTTTTGTAAACATCCCTATTCTAAACGTAAACTCTCATGAATAATGGAAATAAAAACATTGCATTTAGCGATTAAATGCTATCGAATTATATTGGAAGGGTCAACTTTTTTATTCAGATCCTCCTGGAACTTGATATCAGTGAAGATGTTAACGGTTACAACTGAGCATAACCGGTCCCACAATTTTATTTTAAGCAGGATTATATTCATCACAACCTTTAAGATCAACCACGAATAAAAAATTACGGACATTAGCATTGAAAACGAACTAGATACTCCCCCAAAGGAAACGCAAACTTTGGCAAATTGCAATGAATAATTATCATCAGATATCGTCATCACTATTGTGATCACTATTAGTGCAATAGTAATCGCTATCACTATTGTCGCGGTTATATTTCTCATCGCTTGCATTTTTCCATGCTTTTTATTAATCTTGCAGCTGACTCAGCACATGACTAAGATGGTCTCTGACCCCATGTACCGAATTACATACATGGTGTTGCTTTTTGCTGATTCTTGTAGCTTACTTAGCACAGAGCTTCGGTGATCCCTGACCCCGTGTACTGGATTACACATCCTGTTGACGCACATGGTGTCGGGTGGAGCACCGGGGATACGTGGGATTGCATACCCAACTTTGCTAATGATTGGGATGAGCCTTTTTGCAAGAGGGCAGTTGGTCTTTGGGAGTCGAGCGGGGAGGATCGAAGAGTCGTTGTTAGTCCTGTGAGTTGGGTAATAGTCCCTTTGTTCACTGTAGTCTTCGTCCCCTTAAGTTCACCATTGTTTTTATCCCAATACAATTCTATAAATCCACCTTTCCTCGAACATGCTAATTCCCTGACAGATTTGATGCCCTGTCAGATTTAGACGTGACACTATTGTGATGACGGTATATCCGTTTTTCTCCCCTGCTTTTCTTGGATGTCAGGGAGTTCCAGACTTGCTATGTTAACTGTAAACTTATTGTCCCATGTATATCAGCAAAACATAAAACAACTTCTAGGACTCGCACTACGTACTCGCTGAACGAGTACGTCGTTCAGCGAGTCCTTAACCGGCTAAGCACTGAAGCACTGATGTCATGCTTTTATTATGCGAAAAAGGCATAGCCGCTGATTTAAAGCTCCTAGATTTATTGCATGATGACCTACAAGAAATTCGCTAACAGTAAAGCACAAGGTAAAGCAAGGAGTATGCTACGAAGTTAGAAACATTTTGTTACGAAGACCACGGGTCTCGGGAAGGGATTGTGAGATTGTTAGTTTAGTATACTTGTTGACTTTACTGCAAAATAGAAATACTATAACAATATCAAAAAAGGGCGTAACTTTAATCGTCAAACTTTGTCCGTTACGCCCGTCATAAATAGATTGCAATGGAACAGGCGATTTGGGTGACGTCACCGCACCTTCCGGTGACTGCTCTGCTGAACCACTGTTCCGAGCGCGTCCAAGACACAAGAGGCTAAATGACGCTTATTCGGAGGAAATTTTCCCCAGCATGTGGTGCCACCTCCTGGTAAAGTAAGCGAATATGAAGACTAGAATTTGCCTGGGTATTAGAATTATGTTGCGTTTCTTGACATCTTTTCGGATGGCATCCACCACTTGTCTGCTTCGGTTATTTAGGTACTCCTTTTCGGAGCGAGTCTCCTAACATGCTCCTAACCCAGTGGTGGTCAAACTGGGAGCCGCGAGTCTTTGGCAAAAGCGGCTGGCTATTTGGGATTATATAGCATTATATATCGGAGGGAGCCGCGGTGAGTGTCATGCTTGTGTCAGGGAGCCGCGGGGCAAAAAAGTTTGATAACCACCGTCCTAACCTAACCAAACCTAATTCCTGGATGAAGAAAAAAATAACATGCCGTAACTGGGAACTACGCTAAATAGAAGAAACGTCAACATGATTTTATATATTGGTAGACATTAATGTCAGTTAAGTTCAATATTCATTAGTTCACGTTCCCAGACAGAAACTGCTCTCTTCATACCCAGAGCACGCCACATAACGGTTATCGGTCTGAAGCGTAAGCTTTTGGCAGGTTCAATCCTCCGAAAAGGCGTCATATAGTGGCTTCTTCTATCTTGAAGCGTTGAATTCAGTGCAACACCTTCAAGAAGCGTGCGCAACACGTAGTTTAAAATGTCGTATCCACCAACTGTAGTTCAGCAGCAACCAGGTATGAATCCCACATCAATTGAAAACTCGATTCCGTTATAGTTTATGCTTTGGGTCTTCAACGGGGATGGGTACCCTTATCCACCAGGCCAACCTGTCTATAATCCTACCGTTCCACCAGGTTACCCTGATCCGAATCAAGCAAATAATTACCCTCAGCCCGGTTACAATGCGAACGCCCCTCCAGGAGCTTACCCTGGTTACCCTAATCCTGCTCAAGGAAGTGGATATCCGCCTCCGGGACATCCCCCACCCCAAGGACAAGCTCCTCCTCCGTACGGTCAACAACCAATGGCTATAGGAATGCAGCCTATGGGGAATAACGGCCCTGGTAACAAGGAACTCTTTAAATAAACCCCAAGTTCTAATCATTTCATTAACTAGATGGCGGATGGATGCCTGCTCCTACTTCTGATCCCAATTGCCCCCCAGGCTTGGAGTATTTGACCCTAATTGACCAATTGCTGGTCCACCAACAGGTTGAATTGTTGGAAGGTACCAACTTTTATTTTGTCAAAGCTTAATTGGGGTAAATTTATGGTTTTCTTTAGCGTTTACTGGGTTTGAGATGGCAAACAAGTATGAAATCAAGAACTCGATGGGGCAGAAGGTGTTTTATGCGGGGGAAGTATCGGATTGTTGTACTCGCATGTGTTGCGGTCCTTTACGTTCGTTTGAGATGAAAATTACGGACAATGTGGGCCGCGAGGTTATTCATCTGAATCGCCCACTTGCTTGTACGAGCTGCTGTTTTCCTTGTTGTCTACAGGTAACGTTAATAAGCATTCCATCGTTTGTTTTAGTAATTGAATTGGGGGGTTTTCTAGACATTGGATGTATGCTCCCCACCTGGAAATGTGATTGGAAGCATTAAGCAAGATTGGAGCATCTTTAAGCCCCATTTTTCGCTAAAAAATGCTGCTGGGGAGACGATTCTAAAGATTCAGGGCCCTTTTTGCACAATTAGCTGCTGCGGAGACGTTGAATTCAATGTAAAACCTTTAAAAACTAGTGTACTGTATAAAATAGAGAGTAATTTGATAGGTTTTGAGCTTGGATGGCTCGAAAGTGGGCAAAATCTCCAAACAGTGGTCTGGGTTTGTCAGAGAAGCGTTTACGGATGCGGATAATTTCGGGATTTCGTTCCCGCTGGACTTGGATGTGAAAATGAAGGCTGTTTTGCTTGGAGCTTGCTTCCTAATCGTAAAGCTATTGAATGGAATCCTTAGAAGGTTTAACGTAACTTGTTTGGTTTTCGTTACAGGATTACATGTTCTTCGAGAAAAAACAAAATTGACTGTTGTCCTAGAAGAAATGATCTAAGATGTCAGTTGTCCTAGGAATGTTGTCCTAGAAACGAGAAACTGACACCTTAAACTCTACTTATAACTGCCGAAACCTGGACTTCAATGTTTTTCTACAAATACCAGTTTAAATTCTTGCCATTTGTTTAAAAGTTTTCCCTTTTTTAGCGTTTTACGGGAAGTTTTTTTTGTGCCACCAAAATGACTTAAGTTGCCGCCAAACCTTGGTGTAAACAGCACCTGCCGCACTTTAGGATTATACGTTATTGTTTATTGCTTAAAAAAGTCAAGCAAATGAGACTTGAATGCAGTAGTTCAAAACTGCAGCAATTTGAGGTTGAGGCGCCCTACGGAAGTGATCGAGATTTTAACTGTTTTGAAATTCATACCTGCTTTGCTGCTGAACTAGTTGGTGGATGCGAAATTTTACTGTACAGCTCCACGCTTCGCTTTAAGGGTTTAGAGGTGTTGTTGCACTGAATATTTTATCAATGCAACGCTTAAAGATAAAGCACCGAAGTAGAATAAGATAACAATTTGTTGTTAACTCAGATAAAGAAAATGGTGCTTGAAATTACTTTCGTATTACTTTTGTCAATGAAACTAAAATGAATAATAAAAATAAATAATATTGAAAATAAATCAAATAAAAAATATTGATGGAAAGTATCAAATCGGTCATGCCTGTAATTTTTACGTATTTAAAACAAATAATTCATTGGGGGACAGCTGGCCGGAGGCCTAGCGCCTTTACCTATTAGCGCATTCAAAATCGGACCTTCGATTCACAGGGTCGGCACCATCATCTTTTCTTTGAATGCTTAAGCAAGCCCCTAGGTGCTTTGGTTAAGGCTCCCGTATACCTTAGCTCGGTATAGGCGCTTAGCATGGGGAACTTCGGACCACTTTTTTGAGAAAACCAGAGCATTTCATGAAAAAATCTTTTACAAGGCTCTTGAGTTTGCTCACAGGTAGTGCACAACCAAAGCACGAATTTTTCCAATTAGTAGTTAATTAGCAATATGCAAATGAAGTTTGCAACTATGAGAAATACGTGACCTAAAAATCTGTTTTTCGGTTGTGCACTAGCTGTTAACAAAAGAAAATTTTTGCATTAGACAGTTTTCAAATCTGACAAGCCGTTTTCGAGAAATCTTGGTCCGAAAGTTTGACGACTTGATTTGGTACCTTGTGCTGCTACAGCAAACTGTGGTAACAATTCGTACTTTCAGAAGCAAAACAAACGTAGAAACTTTGCCGGCAATTAGCTGTCTATTTCTTTTCTAACTGTCTTACGCAAGTCTTTCGCAAAACAACAAAAACTACTAGTGCCATCTGTGAATTGTTCCTATCAATAAGCTAAGGTATACGGGAGCCTTAATTTACAAGCTCAATCACAAAAAAACTAACTCTTTCTTCGAGCCGGCACTTGCGGGCTCCGTTGAACGCCATGTAGGAAGCGTTACCCGCACCGTCGGGGCCGCGTCGTGCGGTCCCATTGACAGGGATTGGCTCTCGACTGCGAAGCCGACCCGAAACTTGCCCGAAGACTCTCTGGCGCGGGTCTCGGCCCGGCCGGACGGCAAGCTTCGGAGATCTGGCTGAAGAAACCCTGTGTCAGTTATGCGTAGTAACCGAGTAATTAATTATTTAGCGGCTTAAGCTCCGCGCCATTTCCGTGGCCATTTCCGCTTTAAAAATTCCTGGGCAAACCCTTTCCGCTTTCCCTACGTTTCAGTAGTCGACCCACAGGGCAGTCTGTACCAGGCGGAACCATAGAGTAGGATAGAGAGGACATGTCTGTAGCTCTGTTAGGCCTGTCATAAGTCAGTGCTTTGGATCTTTTGATAAAGATACCGATCGATCCGATCCGCTTCGATCAAATGATCGGATCGACGGTGTGTTAAAAAATGCAGGGTCGGATCGACTTTTTCGGAAATTTACCGATCAATTCAGGCCACCTGGTGGACTTAGCTAGTACAGTTTTTTGTTGGTACTTTGTCCATGTACAAAGCAAATAAAAGATGTATTTTATAAATGGATGGGATTTTTGTTCGGATCGGATCGGGGATCTTTGATCGGATCTAAAAAAATCCCAATTTGCAGGATTTGATTGGATCTGTTCTGCAGACATCTCAAATGATCGTAAAGGATCTAAAATCCGGCTAAAGAAACGATGAAAAGCACTGGTCAGGGATCGTCCATAAATGGCGCCACCCAAAAATCGCGATTTTTTTACCCACCCCCCGTCTCAGTCACCTACCGTCACCTTCACCGTCACCCCACCCTCTAAAATGGCGCCATCACCTGGTTGACCCCTCTCACAAAAAAGGGAAAAATATGGGCTTTTTTTAACCGACATATTGACAATCCTTCAAGAGTTAGGTAAACGCTACAAGTTACAGGATGGCGTCACTTTCTTGCCAACCCCCTCCCACCCTCTCGTCATCTCGCGTCATCTTTTACTGAACCCACCCACCCTCTCCCTAGGTGGCGCCATTTATGGACGGCCCCTCATAAGAAAATAGAATTCGCCAACACTTGAAAATGAGCTCTGAATTCGCAAAATTCACCAACACACTACAATTCACCAAAATCGTTGCAACGCAAAATTTAGAATGGTTCTACCAGTAAAAGTTTTTCGTTCAGCGCTGCAGCCCAAGAAACAAGTCGAGAGTACTAAGAGAGATTCATCGTTTGAATTTACAAAATTAAGATCCTTTTGACAAGTTTTGTCCGTGAATGTCTTGGAACAGCCGATTCGCCAACAGTTTTCTTCAATTCGCCAACGTTGGCGAATTTAAGATAGAGTTGGACATCCCTGTCCTAAGGGAGCAGCCAGAAGGCTCAAAAAACCTTCTCTCTACCTTACTCTATGGGCGGACCGCACGTGACCGCGTTGAACCAATGGCAAAAGTGCCCGATTAGAAATTTTAAAGAATATTTTCTTAACATCTCAGTTATTTTTCGTATATGATAAAATAATATTTAATCGGAAACTAGATTTGTTACTCTTCTTTGTAAGTCTTTTTGAAACCGAAATGCTATGGGTCCCTTGAAAGATTGAGACTGAATGTGCAAGCGTATTTCATAGGTTTCGCTCTCTCCATCGGATTGGCGTCCAGCGAAGTCAATATTACTGCAGTTAAACCTTTTCGACTGGGGGACACTATCAGTGTGTCCTGCAAAGTTTCAAGTAAAATCACGCAATGCTTATGGGAAGTAAACGGAATCGTGCCACCATCACTGCGTGTTTTAAACCCGACTTCGGGCAATGTCTATTTCCTGTCTATTTCCTGTCTATTTCTAGTCTATTTCCTGTAAGGTGTACCTAGTGTAAGCCTGCGCCTTCCAACCGCTCGCGCGACAGTTATTGCTGGCGAGGAAAAGGAATTCACCTGCGTTGTAAACGACGCGCGTCCCGTTCCAACTGTGGTCTGGAAGATCGGTAAATGCTAAACTATCTTCAGGCAAAGGCTGTTTTGTTTAAAGGTAGCGTTTTAATCTTTGCAGGGGATATTGAAGTTGATAGCAAGGATTATACAGTAGATTTGTAGATTTATACAGTAGATTTATACAGTAGGGCCGGAACGCAAAAGCTACTTTGAACAGCGTTTTGAAACGACGGTTCAAGCCAGAAGATAACAAGAAAGTAATACAGTGTATCGCTGAAGCCGACTGGCTTAGAAAGGAGGACAAAACTATGGACCAAACCACCTTGGGTATCCAATGTAAAATACAGTTCCATCATAAATAATTGCAATAATTGCTATAAAATACTGGTACTGTCTTATTTTCAGTCCCTCCGATGCCGCAAAATGCCACCATCTATGACTGCAAGGAAAACGACGCTTGTCAAGTGCGAGTAACGGTTCACGCTAACCCCCGCCCCCATCGTGCTTTCTGGATCCTGCCTATACCTTCTTATGATAAATTAGAAGTGGAAGGAAACCAATTCGAGGATATTGTTGCCAACAATTATGTCGGCCATCTTGGTGAAGACAACGGCAATGACACTTACACCTACCGTTTATTGATCAATTCCGTGAAACAAAGAGATGACAATCCTGGCATAAAATTCCAAGTCTTCAATAGGGTGGGTACCAGCGATGCGTCTGAGCAATACTCGATTCATGCTGTTACTCACCCGCCACCCGAACCGCATTCACAGGCAACTTCGGGCTCGACGGCTTTGTACTCCTCTTGGGCTTGCTTTATCGCTTTGCTAAAAGATTACGCTGCTTCTAAATTATCTGCTTAGCTTTGAAGAAAACTTATATAGAGGAGGGGCAGGACAGTTTGGCAACTTTTAGAAAACTTATATTGAGGAAGGACATGACAGTTAGGCAACTTTTCGGCTCTTTAGATTTCACGTCACGTGCACACAAAACTCTAGTTCAAAATTATACTCCTTAGGTGTGCTAGTGTCCTGGTTATCAAATGATACATTCTACGCTTCAAAAAGACGAAAATTAAGAAGACTTAGTTTTACTTAATTTTTAGATAATTATGTTGAACGGTACAACGAAATTAACAGGACCCGTGTTTCTTACAAAAAATGCCAAAGCTTAAGTGGCCCAAGTGAGTCAAGTTAACCAAGAAATTGTATAAGCTCAACACACATACGTTACTACAACTGCCCAGCATTATCCACTTTCAAAAGACAGTTCAACATGAAAACCATAAAAATTGATACTGGAATCTCTTTCAAAAGTCTGTAACTGGATTTCACTAACACTGTTACGTGACTAGGACGCGCCAGAAAGAGAAGAAAACGCAAACAATTCGGCGAATCGAACGGTGTTCAAAGACAAGGCATATTATAAGTTGGGCACTACAATTCCGTCACAGGAATATTATCGATGATCATCGTCCTGCAAAAACAAGAGAAACATGTCAGCAAACCCTCGTTCTCTCAATAATTCAAGATATGAATAACACGAGCACACGCAATGCGTCCATCTCAATTAAGCGCGAGTCACTCCGAAACAATAATATTCCGATCAATTCACATGCCATACGCCATGTGTAATATGCCATGCAAAAAGCCCCCAAACAAAGAGCACGATTTTTTTATATAATTTTAATTTTTATACGACTTTTCACTTACCTTTTCCCCAAAAGCGGTGCTAGTGCTGGACCAAAAAGAGCGTGGAATAGAAATACAATTTTGAAAAAAAATAAATAATAATAATAATAACACGGTGCTGCCATCTTACGTCTTGCCGAATGAAATCGTTCGGGTGGCTGGCGCTTCAAAACTGGAGCCGCCGCTTTTATGTCCTTGTTTCAGAATGCCATTTACTTTGCCGTTTAACGCAATACTAACAGTGTTATTATCCGTAACTTTAATCATCGAACTTTGTCCGTTATGCCCTTCATAAATGAACTGCAAGGGCACAGGCGACTTGGGTGACGTCACCGCGCCTTCCGGAGCCTGCTGCTGCTGCAGAACCACCGTTCCGAGCGCATCCAAGACCGCTTGGATGCCTGGAGCGGGTTTTTTGACGCCAAACTTCTTCAAGCCGGCCAAATTGAGTTCGCCGTTGGCGAGTCGCAAACCAGGGCGAATCCGTACCGATTTCTCGATGAGAAACTCTTCTTTGCCGTCTGCGTTGGTGGTAATTTTCGAAGTTTTCACGTTCATGGTGTTCGCCTTGGGGTTCAAGTACGCGGTGCTGTTACTGGTCTTGGGTATCTCTAAAGAACGGCGAGCGGCCACGGTACTAGCCTTCTGCGTTTCGTCTTTGACTGGATAGGTTGGATTTCTGACCACCACTTTGGCGGTGTTATTCGGAACATGGGGTACCGGAGGGGGCGAAGGTGGTAACGGAGTGACCCCTCCCCCCTCTTGACGCTGGCGTAACCGAGCTCGGGATAGGGTTTCTGCGAGTTCCACTTGCAATTGATCGCGAGCATTGACTTGACCGTGGCGAGCGGAGGAATTCGTGTTGTTGTTGTTGGCCGGCAAGAAGTCGAGCTTCGTAGGTGAAGGACGATCTTGCTGGGAAGCGTAGGCGCCAATCGAGACCTTGGCCGGACCCGTGGCTACTTTTCTCAAAACCACTTCTTCGATCTTGCCCGGTCTGATTGAATTCATATTGGAGCTGGACTTCAAGGGCTGCGTTAGTGTAGCATCATCCTCGTAATCCGGAGCTGGCAGGTATGAGGCTGAATTGCTACCGTTCAGAGTCGTTTTCTTCAACGTGGGAGCTGGCGATTCCTTGGGCGGCTGATAATTATCCATACAAGATCAATTAATAGTTAATTAAATATACTAAACTTAAAAAGACAAGACGAGAGTCAAGATCTAAGGTCTGAGCACCTTTTAAACTAGGCTACTCGAAAATTACTCGAAGGAGAGAAAATAACAAGCAATATTTGCTAACTAACCTGGGGAGGGGGCGGAGCTGGAATGGAAGGTGGGGGCGGCATGGACACACTTTCTGGCTCGTCTCGGCGTGACTGAACGTTCACTATGTTCACAGCCTGTTACATACAGAAATATTTGTATAAAAAGATATCTAAGGATAAAATGTTATAAACGTGTGACGTCACAATCAAGGTAGGGTCGACTGTAAAAGCTTTTCGTTGTTTTGAGAAAATTGGGAGGGTTTTGGTTCTTTTTAACTACGAAAAGCTTCTTCCAGTGATATTTCTTATCACTGACTAGGTCAATCCACCTCGTTTCTCCAGGATAATTAGTATGAGATAAACAAAAATGGCTGTTGGGCTTAACGCATGATAAGAGAATAAATTAGCAGGGAAAATCAGAGACAATTCTTTATCGCAATGACATTTAGATGCCTTAATCCCCCATAAGCCTGAAATGACTCATTAAGACTGAAGTATTTTAATATCAAATTTCTTGGTTATCTTAATTATTACGATTGTTATGATTATTTTGTTATTATAGGGCTTTTGCCAAGGTACGCCTCTCGCGGCAGTAATTGGCGAAATCCGCCATTTTGAGCATATTTAAGTTAAGGTAAAACAAACAACAACAAACTTTTTTCCGTTAATAGTTTGGTTTTGCTTACAGCTTTTACAAGTAGCTCAGGTAAACAAACAAAAAGACTTAATAAGACACAAAGCAGAACCAATATTCACGGTAAACAGTTTGTTGTTGTTTGTTTACCTTACCTGAAATGTACTCAAAATGGCGGATTTCGCCAGCTCTTGCCGCGAGAGGCTTAATTTGGCAAAGCTCTATTCTGATTAGGATTTTACTAAGACCAAATACTAATATGAAATATGAAAAATATGAAGTATGGTATGCTAACATGAAATTTCTCTCCTATTTTTAATTCTTACGCTTATCACCCATATTTTCTTTTTTCTTTTTATTAGGATTTTATTACTCGTATCATTTTAGTTTTTTACCTGCACAGTTTCCGGCGTTTCTTCGAGAGATAAGCGGTTTCGCTGCGCTTCTTTAAATTCTTCCATCAGTAGATCGTGTTGTAGGGCTAAGCGAGCGTCTGCCATCTGCTTTTTCGAGGAAATGCTGGATTCCGAGTCGCTACTGGACACTGACGTCAACGAGGATCGCTGGCGTTCCAATTGCAATTTCTCTTCCTTTAGAAAGACCAAACCGACAAAGAACTTGAGTGAATTGAGCTGCGAAAACGATGCAAGTTTTTCTTTTCTTGTAATTTTTACTTCAAAGACGACGCGTTCTTGGGCCAAAAGTTGTTTTTCAAGTTCCAAGGACTGCTGAGCAGCTTCCAACTGCAATTTCTCCGTCCAAGCCTTGTGACTTTCATCTTTGAGGGTCGAACCCGAGTCGGACGACAACCTGCGCTGCTGCACTGCTTCTCCCTGCTGATGCAGCTCGGCTTGTGTCCATTCTTTCTCAATTTCACCCCAGTCTTTGGATGTGTCCACCAACACACTTCCCTGCACAATTAATCGCCTAGAACAAGAAAGAGAAACGCTACTGCCATTTCTTTTCCTTTTCCCGTTTTTGAAAGAAATTAAGACAAGGGGATTGACTCTTTTACCGCTCATCCAAAGCGTCATGCTCCTCACGAACCACGGATAATCGCTTTTTATCATCCTGCACTGGGCTTTGGTCACCGTTCACCGAGCTAGTGGAGCTATTATAACCCGAGGATTCACCCGGGAACAAATCCAACCCCGCCCCTTTCACTATCGTCAAATCCAGCTGACGCGATTCCTTCAGTAAACGCACAGCCTACAACAAACAGAAATGAACAGATTAGTTTGAATACTTTGGACATTACACGCTAAAAAGCTCCATAAACTGTACAGTAAGAATCTACAAGATTCGCAAATTAAGGGGAAAATTTCGATTCTGAGACTTTGATTTCGAAAATTTTGAGTTTTTAAGACTATTAAAAAATTAAAATAATTGTTTTAAGATTATTAGAGGCATTTTCCCCATATTATACAATAGAAAGATTACCTAGACAAGTGCCCTGCAGGAATTTTCTTACTAAAATAGTACAATTAGCAGAATCAAGCTAGGTTGGTTCTTTTAAACTGTAATAATAACGTATTACAGTTAAAAGTGACACAAAAGCGAGATTGTATACCTCGACGAAAGCGACGTTATTGAAATTCCGTCCGTTGCACTGTAGAATCTGGTCACCCGGTCTTAATCCGACGCCGTAGGCAACGCCTCCTTTGCTGGCCGCCTGCACGAAAATGCCAGGACGCTGCAGCGGTCCTTTGCTGACCCTAAAACACATTTTTAGTTCAGAAATCTTCCGCAATTTCAGAAAAATCTTCAAATTCTTCGGAAAATTCAGAAATCTTCCAATACTGCTTTAACAAAAATTCTCGAAATTTCATTTACGTGCATCCCAAGGCATCAGAGCGCGCCAAGGTAATGTAAATCTTGGTCGTCTCTTCGGAGGACCGGTGCGAAGAAGAAGACGCCGAGGCCGACGAAGAAGACGATGAAGTGGAAGTCGACGATAGCCGATAAGAGGCGCTGGAATTTTGCCGGAAAAAATCCCCTCTGGCGTCCCCCCAAGGTCCATCTTGTTGATCACTGCTACCAAAAAAGAATAAGAAAACAATACGCAAGACAAGAGCATTCGCAATCAATCAATTTTGTTTGTTCCCCGGCACGGAGTAAACGTCTTTATCCTTACTCTGCGACTGGTAGTACGCCGGTACCTAGACAAAAAAAAAA